>VZTB01005283.1:1428181-1562275 GCA_013397245.1 Thryothorus ludovicianus | reverse complement strand
CTGAATTACTTGGTTTATATAATTTGTACAGACCAGACCTGTATCTTAATATTAATTTTTCTTGCCTTGTATAACCTGTACATGATACAGTGTTTTTTAGCTCGCTGTCTTCATGTTTTAAATGGATTTATCCTGTAGCACTTAAAACATCTTTTGCATGTCTCTTGTACTCTCCATATAATACTGTTGTTTAACAACTTAATACACTATCAGATGCTTCAAAATATCATGTATTTCCCTACTAAGCCTGTCATTTTTCCCTTGGTGAGACAAGTGTTACAATGGCTATTTATTACAATAGAAGGTAACTGATCAACTTCTTTGCATTTATCAGGGTGAATATGTTTCTATTAATTTGATGCTTTGTGCTTTGGCATTGTCACTGATGTGTGCAAAGAGCTCTGAGGAGAAGACAGAGGAACCTGCTGCTTCAGTGGATGGGGGAATGTCATCAGGGAAAGAGAAATGTGCTGCATGCCCATGGGTGTTGCTTTTTGCTAAAGCAG
Source organism: Thryothorus ludovicianus (assembly GCA_013397245.1). NCBI lineage: Eukaryota > Metazoa > Chordata > Aves > Passeriformes > Certhiidae > Thryothorus > Thryothorus ludovicianus. The sequence goes on along the minus strand of VZTB01005283.1, from coordinate 1,561,769 downwards.
AGGAGTGTGCACTTCTCACCCAGAAATATTTCATCGTTAATGTTGCTGTTTAATTTTAGATGTGTTCAAATAGATCAGTGCACCAATTCTTGTGGTTCTTCTGATATCCTCCAACAGACCAAATGGAACTGCTTTAAACACTTTGACAATAGCTGGTTAGAAATGTGTATAATTTAAGCCATTTTCTATTCAATCACTTCATTTCCCAGGTGGCAATGTTGTACTCTTGTACTTGTAACCATAAACCTGTACCACTTGAATACAAACCTCCCCATCCTTTTTCTTCTCATCCTTTAACACCCTGATACCAGATGCCAATTTAGTAATTCAGTTAAGAGTTGTCCAGCACACTAATAAATGTTGAGAGAAAAAAATGGGTATCCATTAATAAGGCAGGTAGAAGAGGACCCCTCTATACAATTTTTGCAATATATGCAGCCAATAAAATGCAAATAATAATTGCAGTGCAGACTGCATATACCATAAATAAGCACACTGGATTCATTATACAGGATATCAGCCTCTGGACCCAGCTGCACCTCTAATTTCATATATGGGGAAATAAATCTATATATTGTCAAATGCTAAATATAGGCTTCTATATTGCATGATATAGGTATCTGAAACCTGAATAACACAGAACATCAACCAGTTTATCTGCGACTGTTTTTCTAAATAATTTTATGTAAAATAGAATTGTTTGGAAAATACTGTTAAGATCATCAAATCCAATCAGTAGTCCAGCACTGCCAAGTCCTCCACTAAACCACGTCCCTAAGTGCCACATCTACACACCTTTTAAATACCCCCATGGATGGTGACAATGGCTGCTCCTGAATGAGTGCAGGGTCTTACCCTCATCAGATTGCATCCTGTTCCTTCATACATCAAGATCAGCTTAAAAACTCATCCATTCATCTGCAAAGTGAGCAAGTATCACTTCCTAACCATCATTCAGTCCATTAATAAAAGTACCAAACAGCATTGTTGTCAGGAGAGACCTCTGAATGTCCCTCATGACACAGCTGTGAACCACTTTGTGCACAACTCATATCTACCTCTCTGAAGCCTCCAGTAAGTTTTGAAGCCCTTAGAGGTCTTTTCATTAAAATTTTCTATTTCAAAGAGGAAAGAAAAAGCCTGAATTTTGAAAATGAGGTGGGAGAAAAATTTAGAATTAAATTTGAAATTTAGTAATATGAAAGTAAAATTACTTGCCATTGGATCTCATGTATACAAATAATAATAGATATTGGGTGTACAGCCCTAATCTCTTCAGTCAGTAAATAAAAGCTGCTTTTCTCAACCTCAAAGATGGGTTTTAAAACACAGCTAGTTATTAAACATTAATTCAGGAGCACTTATGGATAAGAAACCACTTACCTTCTTTATGATTCTATTCACAATAAGCAGAACTATCATATTTTATCATTAAGCTATCATGAGATTTGGAAATAAAATCTTCTTACTGGGAAATGAGGCTTTCATAAAGGAAAGGCTTATTTAAAGTTCATTTCATCCATAGAAGGCTATCTAAAATGTCCAGGTTCAGGTACTCTGAAATGACAGGGGTCATCTTCCTAGGAACCACTGTTGCTAGGAGACTCAAGCATCAAAGTACCATAAATTTGTAATTTACCCCTTTTTGTGAAGGGATGTTGATGATAAATGTATTCCCCAGAATGCACAAGGCTTTAACCAGGCCCGCTTCATTTTGCATGAAAAAGGGGGAGCACAATCTCACCTTACTGTGTTCTAAGCACTCCCCAAATCCTTGCATTCACAATAAAACAGAAGTTGCACATTCCCTACTTTTGGAGTAGAAGCATTTTGCCACATCCCTTTCCCACGTCATCCCACTCCATTAACAACTCCCAAAAGCAACTGGTCCTAATGGGCAAGATAAAGAGAGTCAGCATTTAAATGGCTGTGATTTAAAAGGTTGTTCAGTGAAGGAAGAGCAAGGGGAGTTTGGGGTGAGCAGCTTGTAAGGTAAGACTAAATTTGAAAATAGCTCAGACTTGATAAGAGGGCCCAGTCTTTCATAAGAGGTGGAAATTATGTCTGGAGATTTTTGCCTGGCTGTAGCTACGGATCACCACAGCTCCAGATGCACAGAATCATCAGCTGGATGCAATAAACTACTTGTTTCTGTTGGCCCCAGGGATCTGATATCAGAAAACAACCACCTTTTGACTGCACAAAAGAAAATGTTACACAAAACTTCAAAATGGGCAAGAAGGACCCAGGAAAACTACTGGACTGTCAGTTTCACCTCCATCCCTGGAAAGGTGATGGAAGCTAACATTCTGGAGCTCATCAAACAGCATGTCAAACAAAAGAAGGTCTTTGGGAGCAGTCAGCATGGACTCAGCAAGGGGGAATCACACTTGGCCAATCTGACAGCCTGTGGTGGCACAGCAGGGTGATGGAAGAGCTGTGGTTGTTTTTGGGCAAGGCTGTGACATTGGTTCCTTCCAACCCTAACCCAAGGATTCTGTGATTCTCTCAGCAGTGCACACCAGAGCAACACTTTCATTCCTTCTAAGGTGCAGTCCCAGGGCACTGCCAGCCTCATAATGAATAAATATTTGCAGAAATTATTTTGGAGAAGTGAAATGGAAGTGCTGAAGGCAGTCTACCCTTAACATTAAAATGGCTGCAGAGGCTCGTGGGAACCTTGGCTGCAAGATTACTGAGATGGTTCCAGCACAAAGAGCTAATAAAAAGTAGAAAATAATGGAACAAATAATAAATAAAATAAAATAATTATAAATAATAATAAAATAATAGAAAATAAAGGACATCCTCAAAAGGACAGGCTATTCAGGACTCTCCGTACCACTGGAATATACTGTCACAGAAGGGCCTTCAGGATCCAAAGAACAGCACAGTGGAGAAGGAAAGATGGGGAAATGCCCAGAGACATGTACAGTTCCACAGGTAACTACAAATTTGAACTGATCTATCTGGATGGCAGTCAGGCTGTTCTTCATTTACACAATCTAGTTACCATGTTCTATCAAAATGACTTGAAGAATTTCACTACATGTGTATTTTCCTTGATTAGCAACAGGTCTGAATATATATTTCCTTAACATTTAAATTTTGATTATTCCAAGCCAGCTGCCTCTCATAACAACAAAAAAAGATTCTACAAATGATTTATTCAAAGTATAGGGAAAGTGTTCTTCTTCCATATCCATGTGAATTATTTGGGGTTGGAACTAGATTAATATTTAAGGTTCTATCCAATTTCAAAATGAAGTGAAAATCTCTACACAGATCAGGACTATAACAGTCTGTAACCCTGAATCCACCAAAATCGTGATTCAAAGCCATTCCTTGGATAGTTCCTGTAGTGAAATCCTTCTTTGCTCTTTCAGTAGTACCTCTGAGTGTCCAGTGAGTGCACAACACAGCATTTTCATTCCCTATAATAACCATAAGTCTTGCAAGATGATAAATTCCTGGGCATTTGCGTGTCCCTCCTGCACCATACAGCCAGGAGTTCCTCCCCAGGTAACACACCACTGCCTGTTCCTCGAGATGGAAAATTAAGGGGCTTGCCTTCCCTTTCTATTTTAACCCATCCCTGGCTCCCCAGCTCCAGAGAGCTGTCCCAATGAGGAACAGAATTCTCTCTTGGTCTTGTCTCTGCCCTCCCATCACTGTGGTGTGCAGAACTCAGTGTTTCAGCAGGATAACAAGTCCTTGTTCCCAGGAGATGCTATACATACCTCAGATTTGCAGAAGCCTACCTATTCAAGCACATGCCCAATTACATTTAACAGTGTCAGAGTCTTAAACTGAACACTAATTCCAATCACAAACCCTGTCAAGGTGAAAACACACCTGAGGGATCTATTGACTTTTGGTTCCCCATGCACACCCCTTTTGCCCCTCGGTGTCATTCACATCTTGGCTCATTTGCAGCTTGAATACAATCATATTCAGAGCAAGATCACAGGGCATGAACTCATTCTATATTTACCTTCTAGTCCCAGAAAGGTCACCAGTTCCCATAGTGAGAGCAGATTTAAAAGAACTGCCACTTCAGCACCTCTGTGTCAGGTGTCTTTTGACCTCATAGTAACTCTGCAGGGACTTGGGGTTTTGTCAGCATGAGATTCTCTGTACAGATTACCTATAATTATGAATCCATTTACTTAGTACAGTTCTTGACATGTATTTTTTAATTTATAGATGTTTTAAAGATAATTACTTAGTTTCATTAAAAGTAAATCTGAAATGGGAATACACTGCTACAACAGTCACATTTCACTTTAATAGAAAGAGATATTGGCATATTTTAGATGCAAACAAACCAGGGAGATATAGTGTGTGTGGCCACTTAGGCTGATTGAAAGATGATTGAATAATGGCCACATTACTGTGAGAAAAAGTGGCTTCCCTCTTGAAAAATAATTACATTTTTCTGTTTAGCTGCAGCAAAGTAGGTAGGAAGCTTAGATTATTTTGTATGGATGTAGATCTGTAGAATTAATTTAGGTTCAGTTTTTAATAGAAAAGTGCTTTGAAACAAAGCCAAAGTTAACTCCAAATTCACTGAGATGTTGTATTTGGATGTTTGAATATTTTCCTCTAATCTTTGCAGCCTCAACTATTTAAAAAGTTGTAAACTGAAAACAGTTTAGTTCTTCTCCCATAGCTCAGTTTTTAATTGAATGTATTTCACCCACAAAATAATATCACTCTGGCTCCATCATATATATAAATATATAAAGTATAAATATATAATTTAAAAAATTTTGTGTACTCAACCAATGTTTTTCTTCAGTTATACAACTGTACTGGATTGTGCTCTGAAAGACATCAGCTATTAGTCTCCAAGAATGTGGCCAAATGACCAGGCTCTTTGATTTCTCTTGAGAAATCAAAAACCAATAATATTAGTCTATTCTCCTCAAGTGGTCAGGAGTAAAGTTATTATCTGTGTTCACCCTTCTGTTGCCATCATTTTTCCATCATGCACATTTCCATTCCAAGCAGCTTAGAAATGGAATATTTTATCCTGAGGTTTCTTATTTTTCTGCACCCTGAGCAAATGCTAAAGATTATAGCAGTACCTGAGAAATGAGCCCTTCTTTCTCCTGGCTTGCAAATCTGGTATCCCACATTACAGCATCTTACTGGGGCTCTCTTCTTTCCTAGGACCAGAGTATTGCAGGTTAAAATCCAGGTGGTTTGGTTCTGTAATAGCTCTACAGAACGAGACATTAACCCAGGAACTACACAAGTAAAACCACTAATGCAGGCAACTCTGCTCTGCCTTATTAATGATGCAGCACCTCACAGCTGCATCAGAAGTTCCTCAATTTGAATAGATTTTAAGATGAAGCAATAAGTTTATATATAGAGGAATTAGAAATTAGTTCATAAGTTCCTCTCAGCCCAACATACCTAAAAACATTGTGAAATATTTTTCCAAAAATTGCTCCAAGCAGAACATGAACTTTGTATAATGATCAGGATAGATGTTTTTCCTTTACAGTCTGATTTCCCAAACCAAAACCCACTTGAAATGCCACAGAGGATCTGAAATGTCTTGGTTTAATATCAAGAGAAAATGAGATCTGAGAAGTCACCGGAGGCATAGAGCTCTGGCAGGGTACTGTCCCCTGGAATATATTATTTTAAATTATCAGACAAGCCTTTGCCACTTCAGAATTGAATGCCCAGTTAGCAGGGACATAAACAAAGGGAGATTGCTGAAAACAAGGTTATTGGACAGAAGCTGAGCATCACTGGGGCAAGTGGGGATGCTCTGCCCTCCCCACTGGAGGTACCAATTTACCTGCTCATCCTCTGGCTCTGCACAGCAGCAGAGACAATGCCTTAACCCAGAGGTTACACAGCAGAGCTCTGATCCTCCCCCACAGCACCCACAGCTGTGTAAAACTTGGGAAGGAAAGAAAACACCTGCAAGAAAAAAAATCTGACCTTTACAGAACTGGGAATTTCTGAACCACAGCCCCCAAAACGGGAGAGCCATCTCTTATTCTGAGTCTTCCAAAAATCACATCAAAAGCCAACAAAAATCCTCTTGCCCAGTACATCCCCTAAGCAAGGAAGCTGGAACCTTCTCAGTGTAAGGTGAAGATGGCAGAACTTGTCAAACAGATGTTGAAGGTGGCAGATGTCTTAAAGAAATAAAACTAACTATGAGTACAGTAATAAAACAGTATGATAAAAAATATGCACACATTGGGCAAATTAAACTTTTATGAGTCATTCAAATTCTGGAATGTTCTATATTTCAATGCTTTTCTATATTCAGATCAAGCCAGTAATTTCCTTTATCGATGTCTGTCAGACAGAAAAGGGTCTTTTCTGTGTATACTTCATGTATACAAAACTCCTTCATATTTCAGTATTATTGGCTAATAAAAAAATCAATTACAAATATCTTCAAAAACTGACTGAAAGCACTGAAGTTGTAATTTGAGGAGTTTTGGAATATCTCTGACCCTTCTGGATTGAAAGGGGCAGCAAAAGTGGTGTAAGACTGGGGAACACTGCATATCTTCCAGGGATATATTTTTTTAAGTGTAGATTTTTAAATAAAGAATTCACAAAGAGATACATATTTCTTTCACATTAGTCAAAACACAAGAAACCGAAAATACTAAATATAAAAAATCAGCTAGAGTCTCTGCTAAGAAGGCACTGCCTATGAAAGGTCCATAGTTTTCAAGACTTACAGCAACATAGGGGAAAGGTTATCTTGGAACAAAATAGCTTCCACATCCATCTCCACACAGGTTCAGGAAGGTTGCCAGGTTGCTCATGTGTTATAGACTAGTAAAATTCTTTCTGAAGGAGGAAATGCAGCCGTTCTCAGAATATATTAGACCTAAAGACCAGAAAAAAACAAAACCAAACCTGTTACATCTCCATGGACACAAGAATGGAAGGAGATCAAATCATTAAATTGTTGTTTACTTTTTAAGTTGTTTGTCAGGTATGAAATCAGTGACATCCACTTTAAATGAAAAACTGAACTGAGTGCATTTAGACAAGCATGTCTGAATCTTCTAGAAAAAAAAATTATAGGAAATTGTATGGATGACTTGTAGATGGCAGCTTTGCATTATGGTATATCAGATATTTAGCAATACTGCTGCTGCCTACCATAATCTTTTTCTGCATATAAGTCACACATGACCATCCGGAACGATCCTCCAGTGAAAGAATCCTACTGTCCTATTTTGCAAAAACAGTTTAATATTTCTGATCAGTAATTCCAAAAAACACAATACAAAAATACTGTGGCTATACATGGTGGGTTATTGTAATACTTGCATTTCAGAGTTATCAGAAGGTTTTGTTCCTGGAAGACAATGCCAAAGAGATGATTTTGATTTTTATTCATGGTGCACTTTCTACTACATAAGTAAGGGGAACACCAGTGTTAGGGAAATAATATTTTGTTCCTTATCAGAGGGAAGGCCTCCTTGTCTTAGGGGAAATGAGAACTGTACAATCCTTTGCAGTCCTCATTTGAACACAATTTTTGCTTCAGACCTTTCTGACTTCACCAACACTAATCTATGTTAGCACATTAATCACCAATTTCTACATATGAAGCAATATCTCAACCCACCAATTGTTCTGACAATTCAATCATAAAAAATTGTGCATCCATATATGTAAACTAATAGATATAAAATGTAAGATAACATTTTGAAACTTACTTCTATACTACAGAAGACCTAGCCATGGGTTTAGGTGGGAGTCCAAAACCCATATTATCCCCTCAGAACTCCTGGTGCTGTGAGTCTCCAGACAACTTGGAAATGCGGACCTCACTTTTTTTACCTCCAAATATGCAGCCAAAGTTTGTGGAATAACTAGACACAGTTTGTTCTCCAGTGGGTTTAACACAAGGTCAGATCTCAGGAAATGATAACTCCTCAAGCTGAGTCATACATTTTTAGCACTTCCCCAGCTGATGGTTACACAAGAGAACAGATTTTTTGCACTTGTTCAGCTCTCCAGTACAGCACATCACCAGGGATTATACCTGTGGATGGTACAATCCTAGAGTGACTGGATTTGAAATAAACAAATTAATTAATAAGACCTTTATCCACCAAATAATCATTTGAAGGAGTCTCAAATGGCCTCTCCTGCATCTCACAGGATTGTCTGTGAATGAGCACATCAAAACAATGACCCAAAGCAGTTAATCATTAATGTCATTGTCTTCTCAGAACAGTGCACCTGCCAAGCTGCACTGCTCATTTTATTCTTAATGTCTTGAGAGAAAAAGCCTTGTGCCGTGTCAGAGGCAGATAGATATTCTTACATACCCAACCTTATCAACTGCTTTACTTAGATGCACATTACTAACCCAAAGCCTGAAAGCTGTAATACAACAACTCTTACTGAATGGTATTGAAAGAGAGAAATCATTCACTCTTGATTATTTTGCTCAAAAGCCCACAGGTTTAGAGGATGATCCTAACTGTGTTGTAAATTAAACAGCTGCTGTGATCTGATTGAAAAGGCTCAAGTGATTTAACCAATCACTAAAGCTGTTTATTAGAAACACAAAATAACAAAGAAAACATTTGGTTGGTGACACACCATCATATTTTACAGTGTTCAGCATGGCCAAGAGGCCAGGACCCTGTGTATGCTGTCCCTCTCCTAAGCTGTCAGGCAAATACACTGTTGGTGTTGCAGAACACCTATTCAGAAAACATCCAATTTGTTTGTATCAGCCGTGAAGATCTCCTCTTGTTTCACAAATGAGTTTTTCGGTTCAGTCAAATAAAGACCATTTGTGAAATGTTCATTTAAAAGAACAATATTCCTCTACCTATCACAGTGACAAGTAGAGGAATTAGGAATGAGCCAGAGATTACTTGGTAAAACATTCCCAATTTGTGAAGCCCCCCAAGATACTTAGAAAATTATTAGTTCTCACTTATAAAATGTGCTCATTTAAACACCTTTCTTCATTTTGCATTATAATTTATAATTCTGTTCACATTTGAACTAACACATGCAATATTTCCCAGTTTTTTATTCTTCCTACAAGGCACAAGGAATGGTTTTTCTATCACTTCCTCATAGGTGATTTTACTGGTAGCTGATTTTTGTCCAGCAATATAAAAAAAGTCAGAATCATACTCATATTTTCCTCAGCATTATTACATTTATGATCTCCTTGGTTTTATGAATATTTCTACTGGGCTTATATCCATTATTGCCTTAAATCTATTATTGCTACAATATCATCTTTGAAGGGAGACAAATAGAAAGGAATTCAGCAATGTCCTGTTTGGCCATTCACATAAAGCTTTAATAACTTTTCCAGGTTTTTGCTTAAGAATTACATTAAAAGCATAGTTTCTTGAATGTAGGCTGCTTCTAGAAAACAAAGTTAAAGTTTATTACAACATGAAATAAATATGTACTTTCTGCTGTTCTTCAGGGACCATAAAATATTTAAATTTTTTTTCCACTCTAAGTTGTAAGGCATTTTGTTAATCTGCTGCAATTTTGTAGTAATTTAAAAACATCACAGACCTCTTTGTAAACTTGATAATACAGTGCACTGCAACCCTTCCACCAACCAATGCAATGCTGTGCTCCCTGAAGTCAAGAGGATCAATGCCTGGTTCTATAAAACATTTGGGGCTTCCAAAATGAGCACTAATTTCTTTATCACTTTGGTTTTCTTATTTCCTGCTCCATTTTAATGGCACATCCAGGGAGATATTGTCAGTGCAGAATCTCTCTCTAACACTAAATAGAAAGAATTTGTCATTTTAGTTAACAGTTGTGCCTTGTTATTTCTGTGCTTAGGGAGAAACAACAACTTCTCCATATGACCAAAGTAGCTCTTTGAGACAGATTTCCTAAGAAGAGATCTTTGTCTTTCTTACTGGGATTGCATTACCCATGAGTTTTGTTTTGTTTCTTGGTTTCATGCCAAGAACTTTAAAGTCAGAGTGAAATATCACAAAGGAAAAACAAAAAAGTGCATGTAACATACCTCCCACTGTAAAATAGAGCTATTTTGATTAAATAATAAGGTATTATAGAGGGATGTGATATAATACAACACAAGCACAATGTCCTTGTACCATATGCTGTGCACCTGCAGAGTTGCTCTGAAACCTTGACAGCAAATGCCACATGAGCTGGTACCAGGCCACACAACAGCCAGAGCTGCAGCTTGCTCACCAGCACTTCTTTGGGTAGATCAAAAGAGAGTTTCTAGAAGCTAGGGCTGTCTCCTGGCAAACCTGACACCCCTCTGATCTGTCAGGAACCCCCGGCAGCTCCCATGGCTATGGGATGGGGCACTCGATTCCCAGTCTTGGCGCAACCAAGACATTGCACAGCTGCCCCTCATCTGAGGCAAGGCTGGGTTTATCCAGGTCTTCTGAAAGAGAGGGAGCAGGTAGGATAGAAACTGGGGCCTCTTAAAAAAAAAGGCACTTTGAGGAGTTTTATGGGCCTGGTGAGTGAAAACTCTGGGCACTTTGCAGACCAAGCCCTGCTCCTGCTGAGAATAGGAATGACAGCAAGAGTGGCCCCTGGGGATCCCACTGATTCTGCTTTCCTAAATGAACACTTTAACTTCCCAGACCTACTTGTGTCATTAACCCCATCTGAACAAGATAAATGTTAATTGAAACAATTCTATTCCATTACAGATCTTTGTCTATTATTTATTTGATTCAATTCAGAAATTATTCTACATTATTTAAAGGACACTTCAGTTTAAGATTGAATAATGCAGTAAGACAACTGTAGAATAATCTGAATTGATTGCAAAATGGATGAAAGCTGTTATATTTAAAAGAAATAATTTAATTTCTGAACTGGCGTGTATAAGTCAAAATCCAACTGATTAATATTTGCAGTAAATCATCTTGCACTTGGTAAGTGGTGGTGGTGATATGTTGGGATTCTTCTTTTCTAGGTCTTCAAAGAAAAAGGGAAAGCTGGTCACAGTTGCAGTGACAAAGAGGTGAAGTGTTAGATGAGGAACAAACACCACTGGTAGAGATGGGTGGAACCAACAGAGTCACCAGGAGAAATGGCAGCTTCTGTCTGCCAGCAGTCCTAACTTCAATGGGCTTCAGGAATAAATATCTGAGAGGTGTTCATGAAACTTCCCTGGGAATCACATAATTAGGAGAGGCTTAAATTACTTAAATCACCAGCAACTGAGTGTAAATGGTGAATTAAACACCACATTAGAAAAACAGCTGAGAAAACTACTGGGAGGGCAAACACATGACAATCCTTTCCAAAAAAATTTATATGGCTAAGAAAAGACTGTGTGAAAAATTCCCTAAGGTTTCTACAAATAGAGCTAAGAGTAGCTTAATATGAAAACTTGCATAGAGGATGGACAAACCAAAGCAAGGCTGTTGCCACACAGTTGCTCACCACAGATAATTTTCCAAGGAAAGATCATAAAGTTTGGTTTGTTGGCAAGAAATAAGGTTATAGGCTATGATATAAATTATAAATTAATTGTGGGCACTTCTCTGAAATGGCAGAAGGAAATGCTGTGGCCACATTTCAACAAAAAATTTCTTGACTTTATTAACTAGCAGATAAGAGAGGCAATGAGCCACATAAAAAAAATATAAGTTTAGGGGTTACATACTTCAACAGTCAAATATCTTGCTAAATGAAAAAAAACATGGTTCATACTGAATGAGGAAACTCACATCAGTGGCATGAAAGCAAAATGTGAGGGAATTCATATACTTACTGACATTTTGCTTACTGCAATATTTTAGTGCCACAGAAGGTCATGACATTTTAAAATACCTCAAATTCAACAACAAAGCTGAAAGCAAATGCTATGCAGCAACTTCTAGAAACAGCTGAATGAGATGTTTTCTGGGTGATTGTGGGAATTTCGTCCCTCTGGACCTGTTTATTAATCTGAAATAGAAATTGCAGAACTGAATGAATGCTACAGGAATAAGCTCCTGATAAAGGTGGATGTAAAAGTGCCATTTCCTTTAGTAGCCTTGCCATGAGGCACTAAATGATTTTTTTTCTGGATGCCTGTTTCTGTGTTTATCTGCCCCAAATATTCTAGCTATTCTAGGACTGAGAAATGAAGTTGGTACAGAAAAACAGTGAACTTTGAGTCTATGCTTTTACAGGCTAGAGGAACAAAACATTTATGTAAAAAATTGTATTTCTTTTAATTAGGAACAGGGGAGAAAAAGATTGAGATATGGCAGATGACCTCAAACATGCAGTAAGAAAATCAAAAACTACTTACTAGCTGCCTCTGGGGAGAGTAGAATATCCAACAAACCATTTGGTATTGAAATTGAGGCCAAAGATATCTTCATATTCAATTCATAAACAGAAAATTACTTCCTGCTTATTATGGCTCATTTTCCTTCTTTATATAATAATTTGACCTGGCCAGTGAAGAGACTTAAGTCCCTAGATTTTATTTTGTCCAGTATGACTCACATTAAATTTCCATGGTTAGAGCAAGTTTACATGTTGATACTGACACTTCTGGCCCACCAGGTCCAGATCTTCTTGTGGAAGGTATTGCTGCAGCAGAAAAATAATTCATCACATTGAGATTATGAACTTGAAGAAAAATATGTGTCACGCTATTCCCTTTTGGAAAGGGGAGTTTTAAAAAATGCAGAATAAGAAAAATTAAGAGATACTAGAATCTGACACTTCATTGCTTTTCTCCAAACACCCACATGGTGGTTGAAGAATATTTTGAGTGTCACATGTTCTTCCACAGATGCATCTCTGCCTTCCAGAGCAGATAATAGTGTTTGTCCCTGTGGGAAATATGTTCACAAATGCAAACAGCAATTTTCTCAGCTGACAAGAAAAAGTAGGTTAACATTTCCACTCTGATCTTAAACTGTAGTTGAGGGATGAAGTTTTGACCCGTGTTTGCTTTTGTAACCTAGTTAATCTCTATAGTAAAAGGCTCACATGCACTATTACATATTTCCTGAGGCCTACACTTTGTGGAGAAGTTTTATTTATAGAAATATCATAAATATAAGGTAGATGCTTCAGCACCACTTGCCAGCCACTATATTAAATTAGAGTGTCTTAAAAATCTTACAAGATCACAGCTTACTTTATTGGAGTCCTGGAAATAATTCTGCCATGAGTTCATTGGGCAGAACACAAGGCACATGAAGAAGCTGAGGGTCCATGTTAGATGAGCACACAGAGAATTCCCAATCAATGCTGGAAAAAACCCAAAGACAAGATCACAAGGTTTCATTAAAAGAATTGCTCTAAAATGTTCTGTGCCAATTCTTGTCCTAGATTATACCAACATAAATAAGAGAAAAATACAGCAGTTATAAACAATTGTTCATTGAATTTGGTATAAATAATATCACAATCTAATAACATCACCTGACAAGTTTTTGCTATGTGAAATATCCTAAGTTATCAATACTAGAATCTCACAACCCTCTTCTGATAGCCTTGATGCTCTCCTGTAAAATTTCCCAGTTTTCTTGCTGGGAATATATTTACTAAGTTTATGGCTTTCTATACGTGATACCATTTTATGCTTATATTTACTCATTGTTTCAGAACTGACCTATGAAAAACAAATGCTATTTTGTTCCACTACTGATTAGTTCCAACAATCAGGTAGCAGCAGACTCAACTCTACTGTTTCAAGTTCCTTATTTCTGTATTTCAAGATTGTTTTTATTAGCACTAATGCTTATGATCAAAAAGACATCCAGGCTCCAAAGTCAAGCTTTTTAAACCTGACTCAAAGTAAGGTTTTTTTAAAAAGAACAGGTCCTTACAGAAGTGTTTGAAGTCATTCACTATATATTTAGATCACAATGTACAATATCCCCCATGCAAATGACAGACCATGACCATGTTGGACATAAAAAGCCTGTTCCTGATACACCTTATTTGAAGTGAACTTCTAGCTAGGCTTTCTAGAAAAAGGTTACTATTGCTAACAAAAGACAGGCTTCAAGAGGCTTTTCTTTGCCTCTTGGAGCTAAACTTATATACAGCTGTGGAGAACCAGGACTACAGCATGTTACTATTGTCAATAGGAAAGAATTCTATTTTCTTGTTTGCTGTACCCACCCCTCCTTCCCAGGAAATTGTGCCTTATATACACACACTCTTTGTTGTTGTTTTTGCAGCTTTCCTCTTCTCTGCAGGTCTTTTTCCCTAAACTGTGATCCTACTTCAGATGTGAGCCATCTTTATCATCATAGCCATCATTTTCATTCTGGATGCAATCATTAAAAAGAAATATAATCAATCATGCCCAGTTACAAAGCTTGTTTAAAATAAAAACAGTACATAATTTTACATGTCATCAAGCTCTGCTCAACACTTTCCAAAATCTCTGCTGTGTTAAGTCTTCCCTTTCTGAGAACGTTTGTGGTCTTAGGAACTGTACAATAACATGCTCCAGGGAAAACAGCCCCTGGTGCTCGAAGGAAAGTAACTGCTAAAGGAAGAAGTTGGGGATGGATGGGGCTTTCCTCCCATGTTTCAATTACCCAGAGAATTGGAAGAGCCCAGATTAACCTGCACACCTATAATAACACTGCAGCTAATGATCCAAGCCCAAGGAGATGGCAAATTCAATGCTTCATTGACTTAAGCACTCACAGCAGCAGCTTCTTATTCTGCACAAGAAGAACAAAGTCCTAGGCAGTCCCTCCCCCTGCCCTGGCTCCCTCTGATCCTGTCTCATAAAAATAAGTTGTTGCTTTGCAGAAACTTTTGTGCAGCAGTGAAGGCACCTGAAAAGAAACTTGACAGTGAGGTCTGTGGAGACTCCCTCTCTCTGATAATTGCCACAGTGCAATTGTGTTGGAAGAGGATTTTCCAGGCCACAGGGAAGGATGCTGAGCATTGTTCCTTGCCCTCCCTCCCCCAGCCTATGGTACAGACACTGCTGACTGCATCCCTTTGCACACCAGGATCAAAGGGAGGATTACCCTTGTTCACACTCACCTTGAAATAATGAAGATAAAAACATGAAATAGAAGAGTAATTTAACATCTGGAAGAAAAACCTACTAAAATAAATTGATGCTCCACATATAATGAAATTTTGTCATCATTGGAAGTCTTAGAAAAGACATGAAGAGTCAGTGACTCTGCACTGTCTCTGAGACTGCTGGAAGCACTGAATGACAAGGCAAAAGAAATCTTATGTCAACTAAAACAGGAATAAAGAGGTATCACAGAGCATGCATGCAAATATATTTTAATCTTGCANCAACCAGGACAAATTAAGCTTCTGAAATGTTTTCTCTTTCACTTTGGTGAAAGCTTTCTCCTGGTGAAAAGGTCCCACAGCATGGAGTGTGACTATTTTAAGTACCTGCAGTGTTAGGAGTTGAAACTTGTGAGTTTTAGGGGAAGGGAAGGGAAGGGAAGGGAAGGGAAGGGAAGGGAAGGGAATATCACTGGTTTGGAGGTGCACATTGAATTATTCATTAGCAGTTGCTTGCCTGTCTTTGGGCTGAAGTGGTCTCAAGTGGGATGTTAACTCCATGCCTGCAATTACTTGTCAGGACAAGCAAAGGTCATTAGATCAAAATAACTAATTAGATGTCCTGACTTGTCCAGACAGAAACGGAGGCTTTCCTACAGCTGATACCTCCTTTTCTCAGCAAGATCTGGTAAATTATGTCCCACCTCAAGTCCAGTCATATCTGAATTTCCCAATCAATTTCAGGCAGAAAGACTGGTAAGAACAGTCAAGGTTTATTATGCTCAGGGACAAGAACCCCCCTCTGAAATATCCCGATCTTTCCTCCACTTTCCACAACAGAATAACACTTCTCCCATTACCTGCACAACTTCACCATGGTACCTATGTCTGGCACTTGCTCAAACCATTACACAAGTGGTTCTGCTCAGCCAGGCTGCCCTTAGAAATCGGCATGAATCTGTTGCCACTAACTATTCCAGTTCTGTCATCTTTCATACCTTACTCTTCTCCCGCCTAAAGTTTTGTTCCAAATGAAATGCAGCCATGTTCCTGCAGGGAGTGACCTCAAAGGACAGGAGCAGCTCATAGAGCAGAACGGCACCATTTGGAGTTTCCTGGGTGGAGAAGTCACTGAGGCAAAGAATGGCTACAGTTCCTGCTACAACTTTTCTAACCACCCTCCTGAAATGCTTTGCACTCAAAAAGCAGTGGATAAAATATGTGTCATTGCTATTATTTCCAGTTAGCTGCCTGAGGCTGAGTACAAATGTGGCCTAAACTCAGCAGCCATGACTTTATACCCTCAGCATGTCTTCAATTGCTTATCCCCACCTTAATACACGTTAGAAATTGCTATTCCCACATTAGACAGCTTCTCTGAACGTAGGACTGAAGGTAGGAAGGAAGAGCAGCATGAGATGTGCAGTGCCTCTCTGGCACAGACACAGATCTGCATAACAAAGAGCTTTGTGCCTCTTACGAAGAGGGAATTATATGAAGCTCACATAATTTTAACCATCCCAGGTCTAACATTTCTTTTAAAGCCTACGTGTCAGTTTGGATAAATGACTTTGGAGAAGTAGGAATCTTGTGAGTCTCAGCACTTCTTTCTGGGGGTGGCAGGCTGTGAGACACTGCTATGCTACAACAGAGTAAAGAATGTGCACTTTTTCACAGATATGAAACAGAAAATATATTGCATTCAAATATGACTTTCCTGCAAGATTAACCAATTTATTTCTTAGATAACAGGACACTTCAGTGTGCATTTCAATTGGATAAAAATCTAATATTGGTGAGTGTCAGGTAGTAAACATTATTTCAAAATAATTTTTAAAAGGAGAATTTAGAAATTGTCAGATCATCAGTCAATCTTTTCCAGCACCATTGGTCTGAAGGAAGCTCATTTCAGAGCCTTCAGATTAAATACTAGAATATATCTACAGCACGATATACCTAGCTGTGCTACCCTGATGATATACCTTGTATTATCTCCCCAAATGTCCTCTGAACACAGTTTTCTAATTAAAGTCATTTCACACTCTCAAGTATATACTTACTCAAAGAACTGCATTCTATGGCTTCTATCTAATTTATCCATACCCCAGAGCATGCTTACCAGTACATCAACTTGGCAGCTGCATGTATATTTCAAAATTAATATCAAAAAACAAATAGCTGAATCAGGAGAATGTGCTGGCAAAAATAAATAAGAAGAAGAACTGACAGGGCAATGTGACAGACTTTAAATTTTGTTATAATATATTTTATAATACAAAAAACACCTAGAACAAAATCCAAGAAGACAATGGTGACTTAATCTGTTTAGCTATTTGACCTAAGTATCAAAGCCAGCAATTTTAAAGCTAAAGAAAAAAATACTTTTACTTAGATAAATTGTTTTAGGACCCATTTGTTCACTGTTTAAAATAAACAAAGATAAACAAATAAAAAATACACTTTATTTCTTGCTTGAAATCCTCTGGTTTCAGCCTGGATCTTGTTATGTTTTTCTCTGCAAGACTGAAGAGCTACCTACAACTGGAGCACTGCTCATGCTAATTAAGACTTCTGGATAAAATGAGAACTCCGAACTTCTGGGTCCCGTCACAGTCAGCTGTTGTGAATCAGTATATTGTGAAGGGATAAGAATTAGAATAATAAAATCATGGAATATACTAATTTGGAAGGGACTCACAAAGATCATTGAAGTTCAACTCCTGACCCTGCTCAGGACACCCCAAGAATCCCACCATGTGCCTGAGAGCACTGTCCAAAGGCTTCCTGAAATCACACAGCCTTGGTGCTGTGAGCACTGCCGTGGGGAGCTGTTCCAGTGCCCAGCCACCACGTAGATAAGTGAAAGGTGATTTCTGAGGATCATTATTGAGAAGTTGTCTAAGGAGACAGCAGCTGCTCCTTTCATCGCTATTCCTGTGCAGTGTGCAGTGTGACACACAGTCCACTGATGTGGCTGTGGCTGCAGAGGTCTCTTCTGTCCCATTCCCACTAAAACTGGCTCTAACTTATTTCCTAACTGAGGTTCTGACTTATCTAACTTATTTCCTAACTCAGGTTGATGAGCCCTTGCTCCTTCATAAACTGCTGACACACCACTCCAGCAAAATCCTTGCTTGACAAGGGTATGATATAATCACAGCAGACATGCCAAGCACACTAACCCAATATTCAGAAGAACCTGGAAGAAAAGCCCCCAGGAATGTCAGTCTGGGTCACCTCTGTGCATAAAACACATCCCAGGAAAGGGGCATCTTCTTGATTTCTTAGCAGCCACAGAAGCATGCATCACACCACTTCTTCAGGCTTATACACAAAACACACATTCACTGAAAATATACATCTGTGTGCCACCCTGATTCACCTCTCTCTGACATCAACAGAAAGAGTGTTTTTGGTTCAAAATATTACAGAATAATATTCAGGGTTGTGCACTTTGACGTGCAGTCACATTCATTTGAGTGAAGTTCATCCAAGCTAAGACTGCACTGGGTCACTTTGTCAAAACGTAAAATCTGGAATGAGAACCCCTGTGAGGAACTGAAAGCCATACCAAATGTAAGCTGTCTACAATGAGAAGTAGAATGCAGAAGCCTCATAAGAAAAACATTGTTAAACCATTTAAAGAAGATTTTTCCTTTTTAGAATTATTTCCATTCCTTTCAAAACTGTTGAAAATAGTTCTCAAATAAATGAAACTTTTTTTTAAGTGATGATTCCACCCAATTTTAAAAGGCCAGCTAAATTTCTAGATATAAAAAATTTACTTTGAAATAACTTTTGGAATCTACTGCTTTGCAAATAGTCAACTTCTCTGATACTTGTGTATGCAGTGCTTCTCATACATCAGGCTCTGCTCTGAACTGGATTACAGAGCACTGTTTATAGAATAAGCAATAAATAAGAACAGCAGCTTGCTTCACATATCTCTGTATATGTTTTCACTTTAGATACCTAACTATATAAATCATGGTTTTATGGTTCTTGTAGAGAGAGGATTAACTGGAAAATTGAAATCCTATTCTGGGCACTAAAACACTCAAGCATTTTCTTTTGGTGTCTGAGCCTCTTCTGGGAACAGATGCAATCTCATTACAATTCCATAAAACTTTAGAGATTTTATAAAGGATCAAAATTGCTGTTAAGTGATCCAGCACTTCCTTGAATTTCACACCATTTGTGACACTTCACACAGTGTCTGGTCTCCAGTGGTGTACACACAGGAGAGGAGAGGCAGTGTTTGTGCCATCGGCTTGTACAAAAATTTTGCATCTTCCTTAGAGGGAAAAACTTGGTTACATCTCTGCAGGAGATCAGAGCTGAAACTGCAGTGATCAATGTCACAGTCAGAACAAACATATGAGGTTGTCACACCTCAAGCACAGAGAAAACACTTTTAAATCAAAAAAAAGTTAAACTTCCAATTAAGTTTCTCCTTATCAATCATAACATAGATATAACACCTTATCCATCTCCTACAATAAAGCCATTTACAGGGCAGCAGTGCCAACTCTACAAAAATATTTCCTAGAATCAAATGCCATTTTCTGCCCTGACACTTCCACTTTTGACTAGCATCTTGTGAGTCTCTTAAATGCTTTAATTCAAAACAGGAATGAGACAATTTTACCTTGTTATGGTCACAGTAACATTATTTTCAGACAACTATTGTTTCTAAAATAATGCTTTGGAGCTTTTGTGAGAAAACATATCAAAATTTAAATATGATAAATCAAAATATTTCTCTGGTTAAGTTTTTCTCTGACAGCTGTCATTCAGTACATTTTGTTCTGTTCATTTGGGATAATTAATATTGTGCTGAACCTTGAATTTTGCACTACTTTCTCAGAAATAGCAACATCATGGAAGGTCTTTCAGTTCCAGTGCCTGCTCCCAAGACAAGCTATTGTAGATGACATTCCTGGAATGAAGTGCCCATCTGCTGATCTCAGTAAGAATGTTGTTGTTGTTGTCTTTAACAAGCCCAGAATTTCCTTTGTACCTCCTCAGGAGAAGAAATATTGTTTGCACCTGGCAAAGATTCAGTGCACAGGTCTGGCTTTTGGAATCAAGGTGGCATTGGGTGATGTCAAAGACCCATGTTTCTTAATATTCTCCACAAAACACTAGCACCAAATTTCAGTGCAAGAATTCTTTATCCTGATTTCCTGTCATCTAGCATTTTCCTTTTCAGGAGATTCCTGGGCTGTATGCTCTTTTCTTTGTATTTAGTTACTCTAAGCCCTTTTCCATTAAATTGTCCAGTCTCTCTCTCAGTCCATGATAAATTCCCTTGAATTCAGCAGCCACAACATCCTGGCCAAGGGTGTCCACAAATCTACAATCAAACATGTAATGTACTGCTTCCTCCTGTCTGAACTGTGGTTCCCATTACTTCCGTTCAATACTCCTACTTGTTTATTTATAAGAAGTCTCTATCTTTTTCTCCAAGCTTGCTGTTATTTTGTGGCTTTCACTCCAAGGGTCTCTTCCAGCCAGGAGATTAACCAGTTACACAACTATTCCTTGTATAGAAGCTATTCCATTTTTTTGATCCCCTGTTTGCTTTCCTTGAACCTGACCACACCAAACCCCGACCTTCCCACCAAGGGGTGACACCAATCCAGGTCCCATTCATAGAATTTCACACAACTTTTTCCTACATTCATCAATTCAAATCTGTCCTGAATCCTATCTGCCACTCTGTTGACTGATCATGGAACCTTGTTCCTTCCACCACTTCTCCTGCACAGGTGTCACTTTCACTACCATGAATAACTTATTACCTCTGCACACTTTGTAATGTTCATGTCCCTGTAGAGATGAGATGAAAAAGTATCCCCAGTAGCAATCAGGTGGAAATGCACCAAGGACAAAGTTTGTTTTGGCTATGAGTTTTAACATACTAAGAAGATCAAAAGGCAAGATTTCCCCTAGTAATTCACTTGGCTTTGTTTGCCTACTTCCACCATATAGGCAAACATGCCATTCAAAATGCCAGAGAGGAGTGTTGTGTGTAATGCATGAAACAAGAAAACATGAAAGGACTGTGCTGACTGTACATAGAGAAGACAAGACTGAGAAAACATATTGGTCTTCCAGCTTGTCAAAGATTGGAACAAAAATGAAGGCAGCAGACCATTATTCATGTCCACTGAGGATAGGACAGAGAGTAATGAGCACAAATTGCTGCAAAGGAGAAAATGTTTAACATGCTGGACTTTTCTCTTGCTTTGACAGCTACCTAAACCAGACTTTACCTTCAGCGACATAGGAATTAACTGGCTTTTCACTAATAATGTTCAAATAGGCAACTCATTTTACCTGTGAGATGGAAACATAGGAATATTTCATCTTTTGGCTTATGTGGTGCTTGGGGCTATGGAAGAAAGTGTTTTACACACTTTATCTTCTGAGTCAGGAGGGGATTGTGAAGAGTTTATTTAGTAGAGGTGTTTCTGTTATTTTTCTCATTCTGTTTGAACTCCAGAGCTTAAGAAGAGAAGTAGTCCCTTAAAAGGAGAAGATAGCTTTCTTTTTTATTGATCAGTAGCTTCTGTGGTGTGGGGAAGCAGACAGAAAGGATATCTCTGCCTTTGTGGGTATATGACGTGATGTGATGCCAAATGGAAAACACACAGATGGTGCTGAATGCTAACTAAACAAGGACTGAAAACCTCTGTACCTCCCAAGCACTTGTCAGTACAAAGACAGGAAAATACAATTATTTCTGTTTTGAATATCCCAGACAAATGCAGACACTCAGCCTGGATATCTGTATGCTTATATGATAATGATGAGTAAAATATAGGTGTAAATTTTAGACATTGCCATAAACAAAACACAGCAGAGTATCTCTGCATTATGCACAGGGTACCACAAGATCCACGGGGCTCCTCTCAGAGACTGGATTCAGTGCAAGGAAGCAAACAGTTCAGGATTGTAACACCTGCATTTGAACACCTGCAGTTTCAGGGGTGAGGTAGATCTTTTGGATGAAAAGTTCAGATGAGAAAGGGGGGAAAAAAGTGCAGTCAGAAGCTGAGTCAAATATTCAGACTGTGAAGACTGGAACTATGCCACTGAAGTCAATCAAGCTCTGACAACTTGCAAAAGCCAAAGTGCTACTCTAGAACACTGTCTGAGTGCAATCGTTATGTATTGTGCTGTCTCCCTCTATCAAAGCAGAAATTGCTCACAGATGTAGAAAATTTATTGCCTCTGAAACAAACTCCCTTCCATCAGCTTTGAGAAGATTTTGGACAAGTGCATGTTCTAAAACTGTGAGCATCCAGCAGGCTGTTTCTGAATCAGTACTCTTTTTCTGTAAATTTAAACTTCTGACAGGTATTAATGAAAGTCTGCAACGTTCCACTGCTTCAGCAAGCAAGCTGGATGGTGCAAGAGCTGTGATACAATTAAAGTATGTGGAATGAAAAGTGCCTTCCAGTTCATCTGTCAGTTACTGAGGCAGCATAAAAGAGGTCTAAGCTCCTGAAAATGAACATGCCATAGATATAGTTACGTAGAAGAATGTCTGCCTTTTGGGGAAGACAGGTTAATCTTTCAGTTGACTTCAACCATTAAAGTGAAAAGCTATCTTGTTTCTTTTTTCCCTTCACGAAAGCTGGAAGTTGTGAATCTAACAGAAGGCAGAGTCCCTGACAAGATTTTAATTTCTCTCATAAATGTAATTGTGTTGACATAATATGTTAAGATTTCTGCAAAGTATTTCACTCAATGCCATTCAACAGTCTGATTTTTAAATTTTGGCACTAACTACAATTAATGTTGACTTTATTGAAGTGATTAAAAACATCCAAATTATGGTTAATTAAGTTCACTAACACATAAGGATGTTTGCAGGATGGAGAAAAAAAGAAAAAAATATAAACCTGGATGATGTTGTTGCACATTGTTACAAAATGTTACAAGAGGAAAATCAGTATTAAGTTTGGAAGTGGTAGAATTAAATCAGACACTAAGCCAAAGCAATTAACAATTATAAACAATTAGTTCATTACTGATGCAGAAATGGCTTTTATTTAATGACAAGAAGAAGGTGCTCCTCCTCTGAAAGACCAGAAAGAACCTTTGGGAAATCAACTTCTAATTTCTGCATAAGCCAGGCTGACAACATTCTCTGGTTTCAATCATGACTGACCCAAGGTGCTTCAGAAAAACTGCATTCTCTTACAATTGCCAGTGATCACTCCATCAAACACTTCATAAATTGCTCTATTGACTAGTTGTCCTCATTTGTTTGAGTAAAAAACAAACACATTTTCACAGAAAATGCAGCAATGATCCTCATATCTAGCCCAAATGGAATTGCACCCAAAGCTCCAGCCCCAGCCTGGCAGTGCTCTTTGCCTGCTGAGAGGGGAGCCCGGGGTCAGTCAGGGGTGCTAAGCAGAGGGGTGGGAAGCGCACAAGGCTGTGCAGAGCAGCCTCTGTGACCTTCAGAACAGAGTTCCTCGCACCCTTGCTGCCTCCTGCAAGGCAAAATTAACGGGAAGGGACAAATCCTGTGCCATGGAACTACATCACATACAGAAGACAGAGTCACATCATGGGAAAAATCCTTCACTTCACCCTCCCCCAGTACCAGAACCAAGCACACACGGCCAGAAGTACAGAGGTCTCGTGGTAATAAATGGTTTTGCCACTTACACAGGCATGCTTTATTCTTTGCTTGTTACCCAGGCAGAAGAACTAAAGGACTGAGGATATGAGAGTCAAAATATATGCCTGCTCTTAATAAAGGAACATGTGCCAAAACAGCATAAGCTTCTGAACTGCTCTAAATTATAACTCCTCTAAAAGCATTGCGTAATCCACTAGAATTCAAAATCTATACATTCATCCCAGAGAAGAAATGTACTGTTGTAAGACATCCCTTTAGGATAAGGAATTAACAAATATCTGATAATATCAGTATAGAGATGATCACTGAAAACTTATTGACTAAGCCTCAAGATGGGAAAACTAGCAAACAAAAAAGAATCTCAAAAGCCTAGAAGGAAGAGCAAACATAGTTATGTTAATAACTATTGATAGGGGTGAAGAATTTTGTATTGAAAAGAGATTTTTTAGCTTTTTAACTCAGCTTGTCAGAATTGACAATTATATTACTAGACAGTATTATCTCTTGAAATGTCTGTTGTTGAGTTTGAACCTCACTCGTTTGGTATTTCCCTAATACATAACAATAATTTTGGTCTTTGTGATACCAAATTAGAAGAAATAAATTACATTTTAAACTATCATATTTTCATAGTTATTAATGAACACACATAAGCACGCTGCAATTTTTAAGTTGGCTAAAAGCAACCATAAAGCAATGTACAAGCATTAAAGCATATTACTGAAAATTACATTTAACATTTCAACCATAAAAAAGCCCTTGAACTCGATGCAGAAGAGCTACAGTGATCTAATGTGCCACATTCTGAGTTTTCTCTTTTGAAATCTTTAAATATTCTCCAGAGGTCAATGTCTTTAGCATAAATCATGAGTACATTTGCTTTTACATTGATCTTCAGTAAAGCTAGTTGTCTACATGACAGTACAGTCTAAAGCTTTATAAAGAGTCCAAATATTCCAGAGATTTCATTTATTGACTGGTTAAATAGCAATAAAAAAATGTAATGCTTGTTGTCCCTCTGAAATTGTAATGTACTTAGACTTGCATAGGTTGGTTTCCAAAGATCTTCTGAACTGAATAGGCCTCTGTTCTGTCAGTTGTAAACTACTGCCTCAGCTGATTTTTGGCACAGTGTTCTGAAATCCTGGTAATTTGGCCAGGACAGAATACAATGAATGGTAGAATGGATGAATTACCAGAAAGGCAATTGGTCATAACAGATTAATGGGCATGCCTAATCATTTTGTAAACTTAATGCCTCTCAATGCATATAAAGTGTCCTCAACTTATTTTAGCCAGACATTTTTTCTCTGAAACCCATTATGGGAGTGGATTCAGCCATGCTTTTGAAACCACTTTGTAAGAACAGGAGATATTGACACATGCATAAAAAGGCAGAGGTGATGCAACAGCAGAAAGCAAAATGTGCCACAAAATGTTTGCAATTGCCCATTTGGTCAGTAGCTCACATACCTATCAGTCACTATCCCAAAACCTTTGAGGCCTTTTCTATGTGTTCTTTCATACATCTGCCAAAGAGCCTTTTTGCCAAAGAGAAGAAACCATTCTTCTCTCAAAACTCCTGCTGCCACCACCATTCAAACCTTAAAAATCCCCAAATTCTGTGGCACACAGAGAACAATCACTTTGGTGTGCTGACCACTCTGACATTATGCAATTTACTAAATAGCCCCCTCTGATGGGAATTGAAGAAAACACATAGTCTGCAAGGAGATTAAAAAAAATAATTGTCAGAAAGCAGAATTGTTTGATGGCTTTCAGTCAAGCTCCATATTCCAGAATGTCCATAACAACCTAAGTATTCACACTGGTGCATTTCCTCTGGCAGCAGTCGCTTTGAAATAAGGGTGTTGAAACAGGATACTTTTGCACAAAAAAAAGATGGCACTAAAGAGGCATTCTCATAAACAGGTGGGAGAAGAAATAGGACAGCACTTAGATGTATAATTGGTATACAAGTAGTTGTGAAAGGCTGTGATCAGCTTGGAGGTATTAAAGCAATCTTAAAATTGAAGCTTCCAAATCATATTATGTTTGTGCTCATCAGCTGGGAGTCATTTAGGGTGATCTTGGTGATACTAATCTTTTTGGAGATGTTTGTTGAAAGAAGCAGCTAAGCAAATGTATTCATTTTGAATTTAAAATTGATGAAGGGGACAACTGAAAACACCGGCTATGAAGCATGTGGAATAAGCACTGTGGAGTGGGAAGTATAGTCAGGATTTAGGGCATATCAGTATCTTCCCTGCTTGGAGAGAGTAGAATGCTGGGTACATGAGCTCTCCCTTGAAATTGTCTTTAGCAAAACAGGCTCTATTCCCCCATATTCTGAGCACTCGACTGCTAATATTTATAAAAAGCTTTGTGGTTTTTAAAGTACAAAGGAAACTTAAATGCAGCTTAGGGGCTAACCATCTTTTAGGCTTTCTTCGTGAAGATCCAGAAGTACTACGTAAGTGCTCATGAGTTATTACTAACCAACCCTTATGAAAATAATTCAGGATTAGGCCAGTTTTGAAGATCTGGGAAAGACAATGGTTAGGCTTGGTTTATATTTCACTAATATTGGTGAGAAATGAGTTTAACAGAAATACAATGCCCCTCATGTAACCAGGATGGCTCTCTATCAATGTTGATATGCAAGCCAACATCCAGGCAAAATCAAGAGCAGAGTGGAAACAATGAAACATTCAGGCCTGGATTTCTCCCCTCTAATTTCAGAATGAAGGATTCTCAAATTAGATGGGCAAAATCGGTTACAATTCATTATATAATACAGGAAAAAAAATTAGCTTTTCCTTTGCATCTTAGGCTAAAAAAATCTAGTTTTATCTACCTGAAACCAACCTGCTATTCTTGATTTTTATTGTTAATTCTACCTGAGCCTGCTCGGACTTTCTCTCTTGTTCTGTTACTGCACAGAAAGGAACTTTGCTTTTCTCAAAGAGAAGTCATTTGCTTCTGTACTCAATTTGTTTTAAGACCTTAAATCCACAGCTGAAACACTTCCAATTGGCCAAGTAGCTAAAAGTAAATAATATATCTTAACCAACTCTCTCATCACAAAAAATTGAACTATAAGATATTGATGTAGGTGGAGGCTGGTATCAGTGTAAAATCTTTATTGGTACAGCAGACTATCATTTTGTCCAAAGATGAATAACAAAGGTTTCTTATAGACTAAATATACATATCTGGTGACCTGCTTGACCAGAAAAACTGCACCATTTGCTATGACAGTTCATTAGAACTACAGCTTCAGATTTTTCTAATCAGAGCTGAAGTAAAAAGCAGACTTTTGCTATGAGGGGTGCACAGCTGTGGGACAATATCATATCTGAAAACTGAAGGAGGAACAAATTCAGAACTAGTGAAGACCTGGAGATTTCAAGAGCATTGCCCATCATCTCTGCTGGAGATCTTTCTTAGAGAAGTATTATTAGCAAACTAAGTATAAACTAATGGAAATCATTCTATGAAACTACTTGCAAGACATGAACCATCAGATGTGGCTGTAAAATCTGCAATTGCAATTTAGGTTGAAGGGTTCTTTGATTGTAATTAAACTCTAATTCCAATGCAGGAAAGATGAATTGTCATGTTCTCCACATGGTATTTAATTCTCAGATGCTGTTCCTTCACCTTTTTCCTCTGGAGGCAAGACTCCGGAGTACAAATTATCAAAAGAGAGCTATAATTTTGGATCTGACATAAAAAAATATGTGTGACTCATAGACACTATGCATCTGTTATCACAACTCTAAATACATGATTATCTGGTAGATTGAACTTAGAGTTTCTAGAAGAGAAAGTTGCAGTTTCTCCTTCGAATTACATTTTAGGTTTGGTAAATAATCACAGGAGCACTTTTCCAGCTTATTACTACAATCAAAGTAAAGCATAAAGCACTTGGCAAGTGGCAGGTGTCTTTTAAAGAATAAAGACAATATGGGGGTGAGAGCTGAGACCCAGGAATTTCACAATAGGATAGAAAATACATCTAATCTTTCACTAAAGCACTGAATATGGTGCAAAGCCTGTAATACTGCCTTAAAAGTGATATTCAGAAATTAAGGCAAATTTTCTAAGGTAAATAAGGAATCGGAGTGTTGACAAGGATGGCAGGATTCCACTTTTTAGAGTTTTTGAAGAATCAGTCTTAGACCTGATGTTAGCTAATATTTTTAATAATTACAACAGCCAAAAGAAAATTACATTAATGAACTTCCTGGTTGTTGGGGTCAAGCAAGCCAAGGGCTTTTGCTTGCAGCCTTGGAAATAAGCACCCCAGTTGTAATGAACAATCGCATTGTTATGGTGAGCAAAAGCTCACTCCCATCAGCCCTGGGAGTTAATATGTTAATATTTCTAGAAAGTTCACAGTTCTCATTACTCCTATTGGTTTTGTTGCCCCTGCAATGTTTTACATATTCCTAATCCTCACATCCTACTGGAACCCTTCCCTCAGACTCCACCCTCAACCTAATCTAAATAAATTACTGTTTCACCCTGGCCCCTGCCTTTCCTAGTGCCCCCTATGCTGTGTTTGGTTTCTCGAGTGTTGTTGCAGTTTATTTTCCTCTTATTAAAGTTGATTTATTTCCAGGTCACTGGATTGTGCCTGTCCCTCACTTTATTTACCTCCTAAGGGATTTTGGCCCTAATATCCTGAGGCAGCAACCCAGCCATACCATTCATGCCCTCACCAGGGAGTTTGCTTACCAAAATTTCAAGAAAGCATATGAGTACATCTGTGGGACTTTGAGGAAACAAGCAAAATACAAATTTCATGCAAAATACAAACTTAAATTCACCAAGTAAAATTTCGTGGGCAATGAAAAAAATTTGTAAAATTTTCTGAGCTGCAAACAATATAAAAATAAACTGACAGTCTGAAACTAGCTATGATATGTACTTGGCAGGTACTTGTAGGAGTAAAATCAGTTTTTTAATATTCTAGCAATTATTATTGATATAATGTAATAAATTTATGCTCTAAAGCAGTAATGGAGCCTTATACACACTCAGTGATTAGTGTTCTGATCTAGTTTTGTAACAGGAAATGGTAACTTCAGCATTCATAGTCATAGTTCATATCTTTTTTTTTTTACTTACTTTCTTTAGAAATAAGACACATAATATCATCTGTCTTTCCTAGTGAACTGTAGCACTATTGGTCATTTTTTCTGTCCAAGAAGAAAGAAGATTTGACATTTCAAAGATGATTATGCTCTTACTGNCCTGATGGTTCGTTTTCTTATCCTAAAAAAAAAAAAAAAAAAAAAAAAAAGATGGCTGAAAAAAGAACAGTTTCTTGAAGACCTCACACAGAAAATATGCAAGACAGAAAGATCTCATAAAATCTCCAGCTGTAGGAAAAACTTTATGTAGCACTTACTACCAAAGGACCTAAGACTCTAGAGACACATCCCTCATTTTGCAAAAGATATGGCCAATATGTTAAAACATAAGACCTACAAAATCAGTGCATCAGTCATGGAAAATTGCCACCAAGAGGTCAGTGCTAGTGCTTGTTCCTGATGAAATGGAGAGACCTGTGAAACATTTGGTTGTATGAAACATTTAGGAAGTTATGATTTGATCCTTACTTGGGAGAGGGCGTTTCAATGTTTTAGTGCCTTCCAGGGAAACAGTAACAGCAGACTGAGAAATGTGTACCATATATCAACACCTTCTCTGCTGTGCCTCTGCAGATTCTCTGTGTTTACGTGCTTTGCATGCTGCTTTCTCCCAAACATTGAAAGTTAGAGACTTGCCCGGGGCTCTTCCATTCTTCCCACATGGCACTGGAAACAAAATATGGCAAGGAGGGCAGGAGAATGCCTAAATTTTGTGCTATCTAATCTGATATTTGCGCTGCTGACTTCCAGTGTTCGTATAAGGACCTTGTAGCTACTGTGAATTATATGATGATGTGGGATTTATTTTTAATTATTTTTAGTTGTAAACAATATAAAGATAAGAAAAAGGGTTTGGGGAAGTCTACTCTGATATTTGAATAGAGAGGAATTAGTTAAAGGAACGGTTTAATGAATATCTTGATTTTGTAAGTGAAAAGGATGGGCAGGAAGGGTCAGTATCAGCTTTTACAGCCCAGAACATGCCAAAAATAATGAACTAAGTACCTGAGTACTTTCTAAGCATCCAAACAGCCTTCAAAGTTGCAGAAGTGACTACCCAAACCAGAGACTGAGGTTACCAGGTAGCTTTTTAGTAAAGCTAAACCCACCCACAGGAGGATGCCACCTCTATTAAGTCACTGGTCTGTCAGAGTATCCACCTAACTCATATACAATTAGTCTTGCTTACCCACTCCTGTACAAAGGTACCTTTAACCAGCAGTTCACTTAAAATTTCTTCAGAGGAGCTTAACTTTTCTTTGGAGACAGGACTGGGACATAGGCAAATGTCCCTATGCTTGCTGCCCCTTGGAGCAATATAAATATCCCTTAGATATCTGCCAGACTCCACTGTGTGACTGCTCTCCTTACGAGAATCAGTTTCCACCAAAACTTTTTGGCTGGCCAAAGAAACAAACTCCTTAATTCTGACCTGATAAACTCCCTGAAGGATTCATGGTTAGGTTTGGTTTTTTTTTTGTTCCTGTTGCTTCCTTGTTCAGCAGAAATGCAATGAACAGGCATCAGGCTGCCAAGTACCCTTCATCTCCCTGAGTCCTATCTCTGAGGCCCCTCGGTACCAGCCACCCTGGGATTAACGATTAGCCCACAACAAAGTGGCTGAACTTTAATTCTCTTGCTCATGTGAATAAAGCCCCTGAGTCCATGATTAAATCAACCTGTTTTTCAGACTCTCTGGAGCTGTGAAGCACATTTTATAACCAGCTAAGCAAACTACACAAAGCTTTAATTTTCAGTTAAAGCCTCTGCAATGTGGTGTTTCTTTTCCATGGGGGAGACTGGATTGCTCGCCATCCTGTCTTTACTTGCCAGTGTCAATATTTCCTTCAGTTAAGAAACAACTGCTGCTCTAACAAATTGCACAAATCTGCTGAACATCCCATGTGTGAATCCAAGGCTAGAGATAATTAAACATTCCCTTTTTCTACAATAAAAAAAGCATTTATTAATAAAGATAATTCTGATGTTTTAAACACACAGAGATTTTTTTTGTATTTTGCATAGATGTATGCAAAGGCACATTCTTGCAATTACATCACCAGATGTGTCTTTCTACTTTATAGGGGTCTGTACAAACTGATAAATCATAAAAACAAAGCTGAAACTTGAAATACATGGAATTACTTGTCTGTGGTTGGAACATCTTCTACAGTGAATATTTTCCTGCTTAAGATACAAGAGTTAATTAATCATGAAAACCACATCTGTACTCTTTAAATACTATTCTTTTAACCAGAGAATTTGACAACACCAACACCTGCTCTTAGGTAGATTTATAAAATGAAGCAAGTAGAAACTGCTACATTCACTATAAAAAATAAGAGCATTTTTCCACATGTTAAACTGTATCCTTGATTCCTGTTTTTTACATTAATATCTGCATTTCCTTGCTGTTATATTCAATATATGTAAATTATTATGCTGTACTGTAAATTTCTACTATAGACATTTTTTTCTAGGAGATAAATAAAGTGCAACAAGAGAGTTCAAACAATTAATTGCCTTTATTATCCTGTACATAATTCAGCATATTTTAGTTTGGATTTGTTTGTTTAAAGGGAACACACAAAGTATCTTTCTGTGTACCTGTTTCTACATGGTCCTAAACTAATTGGGCAATGTCTCACAAATTGCATAATTGGCTGAACGTTCCCAGCCTTCTGATTTTAATCAGAAACACATGGTGCATATCAATAGTCTACTTCATTACGCCTCAAGAACATCCAGGCTACTGTCCATTTTCAATTAAATTGTATTTTAAAAGAACAGCAACTTGACCTTTTGGAATACCACATAATAGGTTTAAAAACTTAAGCTGCTTTGGTTTTTTTTCCCCTGGAATAGCTAACTAACAAACAGAAATAAGCACCCCTTATTGCAGTATGTCACCAAGGATCAGCCTTCCACACAGCTTTGGATCCATTGGCTGTGTCTTGTGATGAAAACTCCTGAAAAAAAAACAGTTGCAAAAGAGTACAGACTTGTGTGTCTCTATAGTTTTGGAGCTTCCTGTTAGCATTCATTTACTAGAAGAACATAGAAGCCACAAAAGAAAAAAAAAGGGTGCGATCAAACAGTAGGACACTGAGAGGGCTCCAATCCCAAAAGGCTCACCCTTTTAACCAATAAGAGTATGCAAGAGAAAAATGACAAAAAAGCCTTTCTAAAGGTAAAGAGCAGATCATTGCCAAAGCCAGGAACAGAACACACATCTTTTAAGTGGTCAATTCTATTTATTTCTTCTTAATTCCAACTTCGACAAAATATCTATTATTTTAAGATTCTCACGACATCCCCTGAAAATCTGTAAAACAGCCAAGAAGATTTTACCTTCAGCATAATTTTCCTCTAATTTGGATTACAGGGATTCTTTTTGTTTACCTGTGGTGACAGCAATTGTCAGCCAGTGAAGTTCTGTGCATGATCCAAAAAGAGAGCTGAACCAGTAGCAAGCCATTGGATAGCCAAAGACAGCACTGCTCAGGGACTTTTAGCTGCTACATGAGATTTCATAGACTGAATAGAAGCCATGAATGGCTTTTACTGGAAATATATCAGCAGTTCTGGGAAAGTTTATAGAAAAAAATCATTCCCCTCCAGCATGTGCTGGCCACGTTGCTAAAAACCTCTCTGGTCTCTTAAGCTGACGGGTTGTGTTGAACAGCTGGCTCATTAAAGTGCACTATTGTTTGTAACAATAAATATCTGTGATTCATGTGCCCTCAATGTTTAGGAATAATACTTTTTTCCAGTTTGAATGTCACTGTGGCCTTGTGTAAGAGAATAGTGACAAAGCACTACGAAATTTCCAGAGCTCAGAAACAGTGTGCTTGTGCTTGTTCATCACCAAATGAGATGAAAGCATACAAAACCAAACATAATAACAAAACTCTGAAAAAAAATATAAAACTATTCACTAAGCACAATAGCCTAAACAAACGGTACACAGCATCTCTGCAGACTGAGGTCAGAGGTGATTTGAGTTTATGTAATTGATTGTTAGAGTCTTCAAATGTCCTAGACCCATATCAATAGAACTATTCCTTCATCTAAAAGCATAAACAAGCACCTACCACTCTCCAGCTAGGAATTCATCTGGCAGAGGTGAGAAAACTACCCTTTTTTCAGGTATAAGTAATTTTACCTTTATTGACAGGTTCTTCAGTGAAAGTCAATCCACCCTTTCTGGACTTACACTTCCTCCAAACAGTCCCCCACATGTAGCCAAAAGGCTACAAAACAAAAAAGGAACAAAACTAAACCTCTTAGAAGACTATATTGTGTACATGATTAAATATTTATAGAGCATCCTTCTGGGCCCTGGATAATCAGAAGCCTAACTTCAAATATTCTAACTTATGTATTTGGAAATAAAATCCTATTTTGTTGCTGGCAGAGGAACATTTGGACTTTTGGATAAAGTTAGCCTTTGTGAATGGTAATTCTTCTGTTCCACCTACCTTCAAAATACAGACCTTTAAAATCCTGGTGTGGATAGTTTTCTGAGTTTAAACCAAAAATGTTTGTGAATAGTTCAGCTGGACTGCCAAAGATATCAGGGTCCAGGAGGAACAAGACAAGTTATTCTTTGTCATTCTTATCAAGTATTCTCTCGTGAGGAAAAAACAGATGTATCCAGATGCCATAGCAGCCACCTGACACTAATTATATCCAGGATAGACAGAAGATGCAATTCATAAGCAAAGATAATTAGGGATTTCAAAGACTTACTAGTTAATATAGTGAGATTTTGTCACTGGAAGTCTTGAAACAAAATATAATGTCATTTTAAAAGCTATGTTTCTTATCTCAGTAAGAATCTATGCTGGAATTATGGAGTTCAGTACCCTGGTCTGGCTTGTACAGGAGGTCAGAGGACACAAATCGAATGGTTTCTTCTAGCCTCTAAATCAGTGAATAAAGAAACCACAAATATCTCCATGACTAGTCATAAAAATAGTTTGATCATAATTCTAAAAAAGGATCAAAAGAATGAAGAAATTCTCCTGTCACACTCAGAAGTGTGACGAAAATAAGCACTTGAAGTAATAATTATTGTAAATTATTTAAAAAACAAAAGAAAAATATAACCAACAATAAAGCAAAAAACTTCTACCTACTCTTGGCAACCTTGTTCAACCCCAGGAAAGGCATTGCTTTCTGTGTGTTTTACTGTTTTGTTTGATTTGTCCTAAAGGTCATAAAGCACGATTATCTTCTCTTCTGCACGAGGCTATTGGACACCTTAATAGATTTCATTATAAGGGCCATTTCTCTGACATTCAGTTGACATTTGACTGTTCAAGACATCTCCTGAAGTGACAGAAAATACGTGCAAATCTACCTAGGAATACACTACCGGTAGAGAGGGAAAAAAATTTCAGGTGGAAGCAACATCAGAATCATCTTTGACATGACTGTTTTCACATGTTTTAAGTGTTTGAAAACACAAAGACTGAAAAAAGCACTACTCCAACTCATCTTCAATACTTAAGACAGTAAAGTCAGTAATGGGATTTTTATTGTAGAGGTTTGAGCAGAAAAAATAACTGTAGACTGAAGTGAGAAAGGAACTAAACTCAAAAGTGCACAACAGACTGGAGTGACTGGCTCCACTTGTTTTACCTTCACTGTGTATAAAAATTAAGTGATAGGTAAAATGAAATAAAAGGAGTCTTACCTAAGTGTCTAATTGCAGAATGTACATTCCCCTAGAAAAAAACTTAGCTGGAAAAACTTCATCACTTCATGATTTGTGTCA
This sequence comes from Thryothorus ludovicianus, assembly GCA_013397245.1. Classification (NCBI taxonomy): domain Eukaryota; kingdom Metazoa; phylum Chordata; class Aves; order Passeriformes; family Certhiidae; genus Thryothorus; species Thryothorus ludovicianus. The sequence continues at coordinate 1,527,160 of VZTB01005283.1, read as the reverse complement.
TCATTTCCCACCCTTTGCCAAAAAGACATTGGCTATCCCCAACCTGAAGGAATTCCTCTCTTTGTCAGCGCACTTGAGGATACCAGCTCCCAAAATTACTCAGTAGTTTGGAAGATGCTAACTGCCAGTTTGGGCCACAAGCCCTGTAAAGGACTTGCCATTTTCCTGGGGTTCCTGGCCTTCTTGTCAAGGTAATCACCTTGAAATTGTTAGATTTGTTTCAGTTCACCTCAGACAAATTTAAAAATAAAAACCTTAAAATTTCTTCCTGCAAAACAAAACATTTTGTTCTTCATTATGATACTTAAAACACACTTTAAAATGTAAAGCATAAAATAAATAAATTGGCATTTAAGACAAACCTGACATAAATGCTCTTTCTTTCCTTAGACACATTCAGTGGAAGTTCAGCACCTTCTAAAGAAAAGCTATGGACAAGAGTTTCAGCACTCACAGATCCATCAGAAGCAGTGTGCAACCTACAAACTGCAAAACATCACTCAGAAGAATTGTCTTTCAGAAGGGAAACCTCTCTGAGTCTCTATTCAGAAATAGGAACTAAAAGGGCAGCAGCTCAGTAGGCATTCATTCTCTGAAACATTTTCATTTCTAGATGACCTAAAAGGTTAGCTTGGAAGTTAGCAATCTATCCTTCATAAATATGCCTTTTTAACTTTTAATATGACTTTAATTTTTCTTAAAGAGTATTCCTGTCATACTAGTAACACTGATGACAGAGCTGGCCCTTGGGAAGCTGTCTGTTCTTCTCTATTAGTCTGGGGAGTACAGCTGTCTCCATTCTAAAGAGATACCCAGACTTCATAAATTACTTTATATTTAATGTTTAAGTACTTGAAGTATGTTAGTGATGTATCAAGTACTCAAATGTATTCACATGTCTGACTCTGCCAAACACCATTCTCAAACTAAACTCTTAGTCTTTGCAAACCAAGTATTCCCCTCCCTTTAAAACTTAAATCCACTGGTCTCAAAGCACTCCTAGCAGATTAATCTTCATGAAGAACAGTGGGGCTTTCATTTTGTCTCATAAGACCAAACAGTTGTATCTCCTGTTCTAAGAGCCACAAAATGCACACTCAACTCAATCATCTCCTTTGGGGAATTAAAGCCCACAACACTTGCTTCTCTGGAGAATCTCCTAACTAATGAGATTTATCTGACCAGCTAAGAGCAAGGGCATGAATCAACAAAGAGCAAGGGCATAAATCAATAGCTTAATAAGTTAGGAGTCCTGTGCCTGGATTCTAGTAAAGAAGAACATGCCCTCAGCCTCTGGGGAAAACACAAAAAGTTTCTGAAGGAAAAAAGAAAAATGAAATCCACCTTTCCGAGCTTAATATTCCTACCATTTAGAGAGTCACACACCCTGAGATTCTCACCATTATCAGTTAAAATTCTCCTTCAGTTTGAAACAGCTGAGAGATAAGGGCCAAAGAGCCCTCCACCAGCACCATGGGGGCTGCCATAGTCACTGTTGTATTGCTTGTGCTACCTCCTGGTTTCAGTCTCCAGCTGAGATGGTGGAAGGGAGGACACACAAACCAGTACCAATCTGAACCAGAGATGCAGAAGCAGTAGCTCCTTAAATGCCATCACAGCTCCCAGACTGTGCTGCAGTTTGCCCTTCTGGAAAGGAGGATTGGGAGAACCAACCTCTCAGCCCCTGCAAACATAGCCAAAGGCATAAATCCACTTCCTGATCAATACAACTTTGATGATTGTTAACTATGATCAATCCCATTCCCCCTCAGGTACCTGCTGACAAACCAGACTTTCATGGAATAAAGCTTGCCAAATTTATTATAGAACAGTATTGCCCTCCTGTGGCCAGTCTATTCCAAAGAAGTGAATCTTCCAAGGGTTTCTCTGTATTTCTTTCTTTCTTTCTTTCTTTCTTTCTCATGCACAGCCTGCTACCCACCTTTCTGAAAGGAACTGACAACTGGGAGATTCACCTGCAGGCCTCTCCAAAACCTAGATCCAAAGCTGGCTTGGGCATGTCAAGGCATAGGAGCTGAACAGAAAAGTAAGCAGCAGACATCATCCCAGTCCCTCTGGCTCCTTACATTTCTCCTGATGATCCTCTTCACATCAGAAATTATTATCTGCATTATCCTTCAGTGACGATGTTTGATAGTGACAGCATTTCTTTCTGTGCACTGTCATTAATCTGTCCTCTTCTACCTTAGATTTACTGCCTTTTTAATAATCCAAAAGTAGAATGTGCCCATTTTCAGACTAAGAGACAATCTATTCCTCCACTGGGAACAAGCATGGACATTCCAGATCTTTCCCAAATCCATGTAAGAAAACCAATTTTCTCCAATTTAAAAGTCTTTCAGATCAGGTCCTGAGTGACCTAGCAAATACAGTGTAAGAGTTTGCAGACACACACAGCAATAACAGAGACTACAAGGGGACTGACACACAGCTCCCCATGGCAACACCCAAGTCCCCGGGCTACAGAATTGATGTACAAAGCAGATGACATCATCCCACCCTTGAATACATAGAAATCTCCATAATTTAGCCAACAAAAGTACATCTTAAACAACAAAATTGCAACTTTTTCTTGGATTAAATACTTGGAGATAATAAAAACCTCTTAAATATTGATCAGTCACACACCTGAGAACACACTGTTGCAATAAAGGATTTACATAAATGACAGGACAAATGTAGTTTAAAGCAGTCTAAATTCTTCACCATTATATCAAAGTGCTGTTGAAAGCCAAGATACAGTTTCTGTGGAGATTAATTTCACTTCACATATTTCATTGAATGGGCTTGTCCCAATTTATTTTCCCTGCCAGCAGTCAGTTAATACCACTCAGCTTTTCTGCCCAGATGTCAAAAGCTGAATAAATAAGGATAAGCAACTCCATCTTCCTTTTCTAATTACTAGCTATGCAGTACAAGAATGATTTACCTTTCCTCTTAACAATATGTCTTTAATCAAGTCTGATTTCAATTTATATATATGTTTCAATATCTTCTACACTGGATTTTTGTGCTGTCCCATTCAAGTTAAAGAAGCCAGTTGCAAATAATCATACAGCCAAAGAAAGTTTGGGAATACATCTGTGCTCAAAATACACAAAAATACTCTAAGTCATTTCTGGAAAACAAACAGTCCAACACAGGGGACAAATAGGAATCCTGGGCCACAACAAACTTCTTTGGACATAGCCATAGTTTTTCAATGTACTGAAATGCAGCTAACAATGCCCACTCCAAAACACAATTTTGTTCTGGTTAAAATATAAAAACCCTTCTGTCTCAAGTAAGTACTGATAGAGAATTTTCCTTGCTGCCTAATTTATGAACAATTAATTTTAATGATCTTCTCAAGAGAAAAAGCATCTTCTTAGCATTAGGTTCTGGAAGGATCTGTAGAATGTGATGAAAAATGAAGATTTCATACCCAGCTGAGTACATAGAGACAAGGAGGGCAGGATAAGGAATAATTCTCAATCTCTTGGAAGTATCTGAACAGATTTTTACCTGTGTTTCCCTTCCAAGAACATTTTGTACAGACCAAGGAATGAAGGAGAATATTTGAAAATATTTTATCCACAAGATGACAGTGAACACAGCTCACTTGCTCATGAATTCTGTGTAACCAATATTAAGAGTCCCAGGCTTGCCAGCATTTGGTTTAATTGGGCAGAGCAACCGTGTTTTCTACATTGAGGTATAAAAAACAGCATTTTTCCAGCTCAAGGTCCCTTGCAGTCACAAGGGACTGGCCACATCTTCAGCAACGTTTCCTGTAGAACAGGTGAAGAAGGACATCAGATTTCTTCTGGGATCCATTTCCTTTTGTGTTAATTCTTCCTAACTCTATGGCAAAGGACAGCCACATTTATATGTTGCTACTCACTCTCAAGGGCAGTAAATTTTTGATTGTTCATTTTAATTATCCATCTTTTCTGATCAGTTTTGTATTTTGGATGCTATCTAGGAAAAACAAATAAAAATTAGTAAGTGGCTCATATTTAGATTCTTATTTATTTTTATTTTTGGCTGCTGGATTTGTCATTTTTAGTGCTCAATATTAGTTATGCCACATGTAACACTCTCCAGAATCATTCTTTTCATTTAACCACTTTTCCTCAGAAAACAATTTTCTTGACAATTACCCTGATTTCTTTTCTTATGGCAGTGCATCTTGCAGAAGCAACAGAATCCAACTGAAAAAGAGAGGATAACAGGACGCCACCAGCTAATGCAGGCTTTTCTGCCTCTCCTCTTGCTTTTGACCCAGCTGTGGCAAAGAAAGTTTGCTCATCATCCCTCCCATAGCACACACTCGCCATTTCTCTTCTATTTGTTTGCTCAGCACTCCTTGCTGTGTTGTAAAACCCCACCTCTCTCCTCCACAGCACGTCTCTACCTGGATAGTGTGTACTTCAGGCAAGGAACAAGTCTCTTCTTCTGGCTCCTAAGCCCTTTCCCAGCCTGTTGTACACAGGAACTTTCAAACCTATGAGAATTGCTCCCACTCCTGAGACTGGAATGACCTCATCTCCCTCTACAATTATTGTCCTTTTGGGTTCATCCCTCTGGACCAGATGTTCAGCCACTGTTACCCAGGCTCTGTACATCTGAATGCCTCATAGCCAACAGGGAAAACAAAATACCCTGAAATCAGTGATTGGCTGGTGAGGTCCTTCTAACTCAACTGCAGTCTCTCCCTCCTTGAGGAATTCTCTGTGATGCCCACTAGGAAGCACTAAGATCTCAGACATAGCAAGGGATGTAGATTTTTTCCTAGCTCTGAAATTCTCCCTTTGAACCTTCCATAGGAAGAGTAGTTATTTCACTGGAGTGGAAGAACCCATCTGCTTATTTGCTCCATTTTCTACAGCTCCCATGACCCTTTTCTGCCAAAATAGCTGAAAATTCAGGAACAGTAATGAGAATGAAAACTACTCCTTTTTACATTCTCAAGTGTTCATGCCAGAGCTTGTAATACTCTAAAATGCCAAGCCACTGCTGAAGGCTGCTCCTCAAACATTAAATTCCCCATATAACAGTAACTTGAAAAGTATCGATGCTTCTCTTCACAAGTTCTGATAACAAACATGCCAGAAAAATAGAGATGCTTCTGTATGCCTCAATAGATATAAAAAAACAGATTCTGAGCTACATCTGAATAATGCAAACTGCAACATACAACTCTTCCTTGCACATCTAGGAAAAGAGAGGCAGGAGTTTAGAAAGGTAAAGTCTGCCAAAGTCTGAAAACAATATACACCACGGACAAGAAACAGGAGAAAAATAATGTACCTATTATGAATGTAAACCTAGAAATCTGTGATGTCAGTGCTAAAGGGAAAAAATGAAGGGAGCTCATGTATGTAAACAATTAATAGCATGACCAAAGGAAGATAGGAAGGGAAGAAGAAGAAAGTAAGCAAGGCAGAGAAGGAAGAGGCAGAACTGATTCAAGACAGTAGGACACACAGCTACACTTGCTGAAGACCTCTTCCTGTCCCAGCTCACTGTGAAAATCAGCACTGCAGGAGCCATTGGCATTGCTGGCCTGTATTTTTGAGGAGAAATGGGCATCAAGTGAAACTGCAACCACACTTGGAAGGAGCCCTCAACTAAATTCCTGACAAAAAGGACACGGTTGCTCTGAGAGGAAACTGATGTAAAGGAGCACATCTGTCAGGTTTGTTCCTATACTGTGCTGTCAAATTCCAGAAAGGATGATTCAGGAGGAATGGAGTTACAATCAATTATCTATAATAGGATGATGAGAGAAAAATACAGCACTTAAGTATATAGTTTTCAAGGAGATAGCACTTGGCATTCTTCAGAATACTTTTTGTTATTTCATGTTCTCTTCCACTGAATGGCTCTTGCCTTATTTTTATTGAACTGGGCCCAACCATGAGTTCCACTGATGGGCTTCACCTCAGAGAGGAGCAGCATTTTACAAGCAGGTGAGATACCTGTTAGTAATTCATTTATTTACTTTACCTTCATTGTATACTTTATACTAATAATCCACAGCCCAAATTCTATTCAAAAATTACCTATATACTTAGAAATTCATATAGTCTCACAATAGTGTAGTTCCTGCATTATAAAATATTAGTACTGGAATTATAAATCAAAGATGGTTTTTGGGATTCTGAATTCTTGAGAAACAACCTCTCATTTTAAATCTAGAACATATTCAGTACCGAAACTCCATCTCATTGAAAGTCAAGATACCTCCTAAAAATTCCTTATTCTCTGCACACTTACTTAAAAAAAAAAAAAAAAAAAAAAAAAAAACAGNAAAAAAAAAAAAAAAGCAGCCTTTAAAAGTACATATTGACATATTGAGAACTGGATAGAAAGGAAAGATGGATTCACCCCTTGCAACTAAAAGTCATCTAGAGCTGCAGTCAGCAGCACTAAAATAAAGAGCCAAGAATGCTCAAAGAGTGAGTTCTTTGTTTCTTCTCAAAACAAGTCATGATTCACTTTAATCAACTGCAAAGATCATTTCTGAAAGGGCAGAATTGATAAGTTGGTTTTCATAGACTTATCTTCAGCATCAGCCCTAAACAATTTAGCTGAGGAAGTAATTTCAGTAGGGAAACAGCAATAGTAAGTTGTTAAAGCTTCTGAAAATTAACTACTCTAGAGGGATGTTTTGTAATAATGTTATACCAACACTTGTCTTTTTCTTCCACTAAAATAAATGCATAGAGGAAATGATCCACCTTATGAGAATACATATTTTAAAATAAATTCCAAACTGGTTAGTTCTCTTTGATGTTCCAGTGATTCACACTAATGACATAGGTAAGAAAGAAATGTAAAAACAAGCATTTCCCCAGTTCATCTTTTCAGCATGTTATGCAATTTTCTTCAATCTGACATTGTTTAACTTTCTACTTCAATGCACAGAATTAAATCCAAGGAAAATAAAGAAGCTATTTCAGAAAAAGAAAACAGTTACATAGATTAACTTAATTTAAATGTACCAAAAAAAAAAAGTCCCATTCACACTACACCAGAGTAGTTTTCCTACAACTCAGACTTGGAACAAAGCAAACATAAAACTTCTGATGCTGGAAAAGGACACATTCTCTGGGTTTGTTTGGACAGGAAAGTGAGAGTGACCTGTGCAGAGAATCATGGAGACAGGAGCTGTGATGCAGTCTGCTCTTCTGTGAGCTGAAAATGGAGTTTTCCCAGAGAAAGCAGGTTTACAGCAATGGCTCAGGTACAGCTGCCAGTCCCTAAGGGATGAGTGTGTAAAGTGCTTTTAAGACAACTGTGACTTTCCATCCCAGTGAGCTATTGCAGATTCCTTAAGGGAATATCAGAGGAATCCAGGTCCTTTTAGCCCTGCTGAAGTAGTCAAAATTGATGTCTAAAAGCTGATTCTGACCTTGGTCTGAGATTTACAGAACAGCACACAGTGAAATAACAGGCTTAATCCCTTGACAAACAGGAACTGTGTCTTCAGTGAGAGAGCTCAGCTCATTTAGTCCAGATACATATCTCTATAACTGTCTTGTCCTGGAAAACTTAAAGTACATCTGAATAAATTCTCTTTAATTTAAGGTGAATTAGAGTACAAGGAACTACATACATCTCTAAAAAATCAATGTATAATGCCGCGGCAGGGATCCACGCCACAACATATAAGAGCCACAAAAATGCTTTCTCTCTTGGTACTTAAAGAAATTAAAAGAAGAAAGAGATTCCCTCCCTGTTTACAAAAGCTATACTGAGAGATGGATGCCAAGCACAGAGAATGTCTTGTGCCACCAAGGAAAGATAACGAGGCATCTCCAAATACATCTTGATTTGTAAAGCTCCTGTGCTATCAATTCCTAACACTAACCCAGGAGAATAAACCTGTATCTGTATAGGGCCAAAAAGCCTTCAATTAATGCTTAATCCAAAACATAAAAAAGCCCTGCAGGTACAAGTAGAGCCAGCAGGATTACACACAGTGTTAAGGTACCTTTGTGGCTCTTCACTAGACCAGGCTCTAGCTCACTGCTAAGTTCAGTTTGTTCAGTCTGGAGAAAAAAAAAGTTTTCAGGGGACCTTAGAGCAGCTTCCAGAGCCTAGAGAGGCCCTGCAAGAGAGCTGGAGAGGGACTCTTCATCAGGGAGTGTAGTAACAGATAAAATTGCTACTTCCTCCTTTTTTCCCTTTTGCCAGTCTTGTTCTGATTTTCTTTGGGACTCTTGTTATGGAGTTGCACGTGCCAGCCTGACTCTTGGCAGGTTTGGGTTCTGACCAGTCCATGCCAGGGGCCAAATGGAATCTGAAAGTCACAACACGAGGCTGGTGCTTCCCCTTCTGTGGTTTCCTTGCTTTCACCAGCTCAGCAAATCTGGGTGCTTCTGACAATGTCCTTGTTATGATGCACTCATTTTCTTTCCATTTCCCCATCATGATCCTCTTGTTTTCTTACAATTTCCCCATCTGATGCCCATCTACATGATCTCAGCATTGCTGAGTCCTCACAGAAGCCAAGTATGCTCTCTCTTCCCAGAAGACAGCCCCATCACCACTGATGAGACCCCCAAGTCCACGTGGAGAGCTGGGAGTGGGTGCTGCCAGAGCAGCAGGTGGGATACTCCTGTGCACCTCTCCCCCACAAAAATGAAGTATCAGGTCCTCAAAGGGGAAGGTGAACACAGAACATACCCCTGAGCGTCTGCCAGAGCAGATTTTAGCTGGTGCCCAGCTGTGCAAGCAGAGACCCCTGAACTGTGGAAGGTGCTCTGGCTTCTCCCTCATCCAGTTCCTGATATTAACCCCACTGGCACTCCAGCACAGCTCTGGGAGTGACACTGGTGCTGTCCCAGCTGTGCCAGTGAGCTGACAGCAAGGTCATTGTGCCATCAGGACAGGCTCAGTGTCCACAAGAATAGATTGGTGAGTCCCCAGAGCTGACACCCCATGGCCCCAGCCTCACAACTCCAACATTCCTTGGCACATACCCTGCTTTCCCCTCCTGCAGTACCAGGCCACCAAGCTGAGCCAGACAGGGACCAATGAAGAAGTATTCTACACCTTTTCCCAGTAACCAGCAGGAGCTTACCACAGTAAGGATGGACAAAGACACCTGTTTCTTCATCCACCATAGCCAATCTTTATTCTTCCCAGCTCATATTTATAGGGTTTTTTAAAGGCATCATACTTAATCCTAATTGGTTAGTAACTTATTGCAACTCAGTTCATTGGTTAGTAATGGCTAGTGTACATGTCTGTAAAAAACTTCCCTCTCTAGAGATGTTCACATTCTTGTCTCTTGGGAAGAAGACATTTCATACAGGTAGAATCTCTCTCCTCACAGGTGCAAATTGAATGCCAGAGGAATAGATTGATACGCAGGCTGATTCTCCCTGTTACAGATTCCTTTCTCATGGGAACTTATCAAGCTAGCTGGTAGCTGTACTTAGCCAAAGCAGCAAGGCCTGAACCCTGATTTTACAGGTTTTCTTTTGTAAGGTTTTGCCCATATGAAACAGGAGCTGACACAGTTGGCTCAGAAGGTGAGGGTAAGGGTCTTCATACCCCATGACTGGCAGTGCACAGGCCAACACGTCACTAGGGATGCTCTGCCAGCCAGCTGCAAACACTCACCAGACCCTCATTTACCCAAAAAGGCTCATTTCTGCAGAAATTAGGTATTTGAGAGGGTACGTGATTATATCAGTTATTCTCACTCGCTGGGCAGCCCACTAGCAGTGCTGGACAAGGGCTAACCAGGCTCCCTGGGGCAGCGTGGCACTGACACCAGCTGCCTCTGTGCCATCCCCCCAGGGGCTGCGCCTGCCAGCTGGGGGGCACCTCAGACACACCACTACAGCAAAATTCTTGCTTGACAAAGGCAGGGTATAATCAATTCCTAAAGACCCCAACAGTGCACAATCAGAAAGCAAGTTATGAAACTTACTACTTACTCCTTCTTTTCCTGTGTCTGGCCTTGTTCTGGTTTTCCTCAGAACTGTTATCAGCAAACTTCATGTACCAGGGTGGCTCTCAGCCAAGAGGTCATTGCAGCCCTAGCAGGGCTCTTGTCATGGGGGCTTGGGCTCTGGCCATTCCCACCAGACCCTCAAATGGAATCTGAAAGTTGCAGATCTGTGGCCAGCGCTTCTCCTTCCGTGGTTTCCTTGATGTCTCCAGCTCAGCAAAACTGGGAAATCCTGGCATAATTCCCTTTCATGATGCACTCATTCTCTCTCCTTGAAACTCTGGGTGAATAGGAGAGCAGTAACAGCAGAGACTGAACATTGTGTAGAGGAAAACCCTGCAGCCACCCCAGCTCCAGCCCTGCTTGTGTTCCCTCAGCCCCTGCATCACCATGAAGTTCACAGAAACAAATTGTAGGATCATCTATGCTGGAAAAGCCCAACTGTTAATCCAGCATTACAAAGTCCACCACTAAACTATGTCCCTAAGCACCACACCTACATGTCTTTTGAATGTCTTTGGAGATGGTGACTCTGCCACTTCCCCAGGCAGCCTGTTCCAGTTCTTGACAACCCTTTCAGAGAAGAATGTTTTCATAACATGCCTTGGTTCAATGTGAAGCCATTTCATCCCATCCTGTCACTTGTTACCTGGGAGAAGAGAGCAACCTCCACTTCATTACCGTCCTCCTTCCAAGAAGTTGCCCCCTCCCCCCTCAGGGGGGCCTCCTCTTCTACGGTCAAACAAACCCAGGTCCTTCTTCACCTGCTCCTCATAAGACTTGAATCTGAAAATCACAGCCCCGTGACTTCCCTTTCTGTGGTTTCTTTGGCTTACATAATTTTCCTGGTATGATACACTCATTTTCTTTCTTGAAATCCTGTGTCCACCCAGTGGCAGGGGTATAAAAGGAGATCAGCAGGAGCAGGGGCCACCATGCAGAGGAGAGCCCTACAGACACCCCAGCTCCAGCCTCACCCGTGGCTGCCTCAGCCCTCCCAGCATCATGAGAGTCCTTGCAGCCACCCTGGCTGTTCTGCTCCTTGTGGCCATCTGCTCCCTGGCTGAGGCTGATCCCAGAGTCTCCAGGAGTGCTGCACTTCCCATGAATGGTAGGCTTTCCTTCCCCAGGAGAAAACCTCATCCCTGCTAATTAGAGCCTCATGTCCATGGAGAAGGCTGGGAGCAGATGGTCATCACCAGTGCAGGGACTAAGCTCCAGAGAGGGGGAGTTTCAGGGGCTGTTCCCAGAGGACACAGCACAGCTGATGGCAAATCCCCTGGGAGCCACAGGCAGAGCCTCTGCTGCAGTGTGGGGTCTCACAGGGCCCATCTCTCTTCCCTCACAGAAACTGGACCCATCTCTTGCTGCTACAGAACCATTTCACGCCCCATTCCACGCAGCCTGATCCTCTCTGCTCACAGGACCAGCAGCAGATGTGCAGAGCAAGCCGTGGTGTAAGTACCCAGCATTGCCAGGGCAGCACCCCAAGGGTGGCCAAGGTTGTCCAGGATGGAGAAGGGCATGGACAGGGACAACCAGGGTGCTACCAGCAGGACCTAGTGCAGGCACTCTGATGCCCTGGCTGAGTGCCTCAACACTGTTTTTTTCCCCAACAGCCTGGTGACCAAGAAGGGGACGAAGGTGTGTGTAAACCCCAACGCTCCCTGGGTGCAGAAATACCTGAAGCACTTGGAGCTTCTGGAGTACTGACTCTTCCCTGCTGCTGCCCCAGGGCAGTGGGCTCAGCCCCCAGCATGAGACATGCAGTAAGAGTGCTTGAGCTGCATCCTTCTTCAAAGGGAAAATTTATTACAATTGGCTTATGCTTGTTCAACTAAATTTTGCTTGCCTAATTGCTTGAATAAAATGTTTGCCTTGTCAAACCCTTTGAGTGTCTCTGAAGTCCCTGCTGGAGCCCCAGTATGACAGAAGGGACCCATGGGGAGCCTCTTGCCCTTCCTGGTTTCACTGCTACCCACTGTGCAGAGTGGCCCCATGACAGCTCCCACAGCACTTCCCTCACCCCAGCCTGGACTCAGCTCCTGCATCCCAGCATGACACAGACATGCCTGTGGGGTGACACTGGCATCTCACATCCATTTCTTGGGGTCCTCCCCACACAGCATGTGTGGAGCCCAGAACCAAACCCCTAGGCAGCCCTGCTGGGCACTTGTGACCAGCTCTTTGACATATTTTCCCCAAAGACTAGAGGATCAGGACAGTCTGACTACCTGGCATCCCCACTCCTAGCCCCCTCCTACACTACAGCCCCCTGCAGTGGTGGAGCTGAGGTCCTGGAGCTCCTGAGTGCTGCTGTCCCCACATACACACTCTGTGCCACAGTGCTGCCAGAGGAGCAGGCAGGAGCAGGCAGCACTGTCCCCACCACTGACACCAGCTCTGTCCTCACACCATTGCCCAGCGCTGGGGACACGAGTGGGACACCTCTGCAGGGACACCAGCTCTGCCCCTGGGCCATGCTCTGCTTGGGCCAGGACACAGAAATACACCAAAACTGGTCACTTGAGGTCACAGAGGCAAGGGCACTGCAGAATGACATCCAACAAGCCAACATAAGCAAACTAAGGGTGTTCCAGCCCCTCTCTATTTCTAAAAATTTTTAGTGTTGCTCAAAAGACTCAGGCAAACAAATGCACACACTCAACACTAGAAGAAGATTGGGAACCCGTTGGAGTTTATAGAGTACAGAAGTTGAATTTATTTGCAGAGAGCCTGAAAACTCAATATTTCAAATGACAAAGATAAACCCACCTATTCCAAAATGACTCAGGAATACATGAATACAGGGTATATACACTGTAATAATGAGACTAAGGGAAGCTCTAAATCCTAAAACTGATGTGTAGAGCTGCATAAGATTTGGGCTAGGCTGATGGGCTCCTTTCTGCATCATCAGTTGCTGTACTTCAATGTGTACTTCAAAGCTCACTTTATCTACTCTTCAATGCAATGTATAGTGCAATGCTTTTGCCCACTTCTGCAATTCAGTCTTAGAGCATCAGCTTCTAGGTTAATAACACTGAAAATCTCTGACTCAGGAAAAATGTGAAAGAGAAAACACAAGACTTTTATACCACTTACAAGACAAAAATTATAGTCCAGTAAAAGTCCTCCCTGGGGCACTGTTTTCACAAATCTCATTATAGTTTAGGCAATCTATTCGTTCTTATATATACACCAACCCTGGATTAAATACTGTGCATTTTCACAGCATCGTGGAGTTTTATCCTTAATACAAGCTTGACTTAATCCCCTCCCCAAATTGCCCGTTGTCCCCTGCGCTCCGGCCGGCTCCTGGAGGGGGACACAGGGGTGGGAGGGTGGCACCACCGGGACCGGCTCTGCTGCCCCGGAGCTGCGCTCTGAGCGCACAGCACCGAGCCCAGAGCCCTTCCCACACTTCACCCCTCGAGAACAACCCAGCCCGTGTCCCTGCCCTTCTCACAGCCCTCCTCCTGCCCACGCCACTGTCCGTCTGTCCGTCTGTCCGTCTGTCCGTCTGTCCGTCTGTGCCGGCCCGGGCAGAGCTGTCCTCAACTGCCACCGCCAAGGCAGCACGGGGAGCCACTCCCTGTTCTTGTCTCCTGTCCTTCCCAGGCTGCCTTTTCTTTTTTCTGTGTAGTCTTGGACATTGTGTTAAAATCTGAAAACTCTGATGAAAGTAGCTCGAGCCCACTGTGTGCCCTTGTTCTCGCACACCTGACATCGACACCGAGTGTTGGGGGAGAAACTATTCATAAAACGTGCCACGTTCAGCATATTTTGTGAAGCGAGCCCTGAGGAGAATGGCACAAAGAGAAGGGGCTCAAACCTAACTCTCCTCACGCTCCACAGACTCGGAATTTTCGACCCCGGCCGGCCTCGCCTCCGCTCCCCCAGCACCGAGCGCCCAGGCCCGGCCCGGCCCGCGCGGCATCTCGGGAGTTGTAGTTCGCCGCGCGGCGCGACATGGCGGCTGTGCGGGCTCTGCCGGCCCTCGCCGCCGCGCTGCTCCTGGCTGCCGCCAGCCAGGCCAGCAAGTACTCCCGGGAGGCCAACGAGGGGCTGGCGGCCGCCGGCGGCAAGAAGCGGGAGGCCGGGGAGTTCCGGGTGGTGAAGCTGAACCAGATCTGGGAGAAGGCGCAGCGGGTGAGTGGGGCGGCGCGGGGCGATGGCGGCGCTCGGAGGGGGCTCCGAGGTGGGGCCCGGCCGCTTCGGACACTCATTCCCCGTGAGGGAGATGGGGTGGAGCGGGGAGCTGTGTGTGATGAGGAGAGGCCGAGGCTGTCTGGCCCCGGCTCGGGGCTGCGGTGCTTTTTGCTCAGGTCTCGGCTGTCCCCGACCGTCACGCAGCGAGCGCTGCGCTGTCCCGGCGGGGAACAGCCTTCTCCCGGGAGAGGGGATGTGGATCTGAGCCCTGGGAAGTGCTGACCACAAACCCAGGTCCTTCAGCAGCTGTGTTTAAATACAGCAGCCGTGTTTAAATACAGTGTTTAAATAAAGCACATGCCCAGGAAGTGGGAGGGAAGCCGCTCTGGTGCCATGGAGGATGTGCTCCCGAGCTTGCCGCTGGAATGCTTTGGCCGTGCTGGTCAGCGCTGGGATGCCCTGGCTGGAGGCGGTGGCCTCGGTTCCTGCTCTGCACTGGGCAGAATTCACTGCAGGAGAAGGGGAAACCCTCTGCACTGGTGGTTGTGTCGCCTACATTCACATCAAGTGATGTAGACAAATGCAAGAGGACCAGCAAAATGGGTATCACCATTCCCAGATGAGAGCCTTAGTTTTTACAGTGATACTTGAGTTTCTTTCACAATGGACTGTAAAAAATATTTAATTAAAGTGAAAAATACAGTCAAATTATTTCATTACGTGGAAATATTTACTTAGAACTAAAAAGAACAGTTCTAACAGGAGAAGAATATATCCCCTGAACATATCCCCTGAATATCATGGACCATGGGAATTAGGGTCATGACTGGCAAAGGTTCAGTTCTTTCAGGCAAAGAAATATAGTTTATATTCATTTTGGATCTTCTGTATCCTGAATAGCCTGAGAGCCTGAGTTATTGAATTGGAGGTGGGGCATCCCTGGATTCAGCCAAAAACTAGAACCCTGCCATAGTGCTTCCTCCCAGTGTGCTAAAGGAAGGTATCAAAAATCCTCCTTTCCTCAATGGGAGAAGGATGGAATGGGACATAAGAAAGTGTGTGTTAATGAAACTCCATCTGTTGAACTGACAGCTGAAATAGAACCAACACTGAGACTAGAAATAATCTGTAATGATAGTAATGTCAGTTATCTCTCACCTTTTCAATTACAGTCTTTTCTCATGTTCATGCCTGGCTCTTCTGGAATTAAAATTTGAGGTGCTTTACATTATCTGTATTAAGATACTAAAATATAAAATGGATTAACTCTGTCAGTAAAAGAATAAAGCTTAGTAAATTCTATATGTGTAAGCTAGATTTTAGAGATGCAAAACCCACTTGAACTAAGTTTGCCACCATCTAAATTTCACTTTGGAGTACAACTGTCACCTAGCATGTGTTTAATAAAGTGATTTTTCGGTATGTCTGGCAATATAAGAAATAAGAGTAAAACTATGCCTGTGTGTTACATCTGCTTTGAAATATTTCCATGTGTCAATGCAGAACTCTTCATTCCTTTATTTTGATAGTGATAGAGAAAGTACTGAAAATAGGGAACTTCTTTGTTTTGACATAAAAGTCAGATACTGCAATTTAGCATTGCAACATACAGCTGGAGGAGCAGCCCTTAAAAAAGCCCCAAAATGTTACTTAGTGGGACCAGGAGCTGGCAAGCCAGACTTCCTTCTTGTTTCCCTGAGAGTGGGAGGGAGGGCTTGATGCTTCTCTAGAATCTCTTTTCGTAAATAGTAAATTTGTAGGGAAGAGCTCTTTCCTCTTGGAAGCAAGAGTGTGGGTAAGGATGGTGCAGGTAATGATTGCAGGCAGCCCAACAGCAAACGTTACAGTTGCTGTAATGTTTGACAAATTTCCAGCACTCATTCTCAGAATTGTCAGGTACCTGTCTTGGATGTTAATGTCCAGGCAGCATAAGGAATGAGGAATAAGGAATGAGTTTAGGGGCCTTGTTGTTTGGTTATTTAATCATTAGACTTAACTTTTCACCTCTGCTTCTAGTTAATTATTCCAACATGTGGGTGATGTTAGTGAAGTGATGAGGAATCTTACCATTGACATTTTTTACCTGGTGTACTCAGGGTCCAGCATGGGATAACCTTAAAGGAAGTAGTTCTTGAATTGAATACTTTAACTTATGTATTTACTCTCTATTATATAAATGGGACAGAAGAGGCTTCCAAAAGGTTTCAAAGGATTTATAATGCTTACAAGGACAGTTACTTCAGCTTCCTACTAAATTATAATGAGAATTAGAAAAATATTTCTCTAATTGGGATAAATTTGAATAGAATCTTGTTTTCTCTTAAGGAACAGTGGGCTTAATGTAGTTCCTTAGTTTTTACTAAGACTTTACATGTTTGATTGATGATGTCTCCAAACTTTATGTTTAGAAGTTCTGATATTCTTTTCTTTGACTTTTAGAAAGCAGAAAGCTGTACATATTTATGGGATTGCAGTAACTGCAGAGGATCTCTGACATAAACTGCACTGTGTAATCTTTTATACAGTAGTTTGTTTCTGATGACAAGGTCACATATAAAAGATTTTATTTTATTGTATTTGCAGTACTGAGGAGCTAAATTACGTCTTATCTAATTATGCCTGGCTGTTTAATCCTGTGTTTCCTAAGCCCAGCTACATATGAAGTCCACATTACTTGAGCACTGACTAATATTAGAGTACATAAGCACCAAGATGCTGGGCCATTCCTTTCACAATTTGTAGCAAACCTTTCACTCAGTCTTGAAGCTTCAGGGCACAATTCTTGCTGAGGAAAACTTTGATACTTGGTGCCACTGCAGCAGTGACACTAGGGCTGTCCAGGTCATCCTGCACCAGAAAAGCAAATAAGTACATGATTAAGATTTTTGTTTTACTTTAGCACATACTAAGAACCGTAAATAAAGTGGTTCCTTCTAAGTGCTTTGTTTTTATAAAGCAGTTCCTCAAAAGTAGATGAACAAGAAGATAATAGGGACACTCTTTTGCTTTAATATTAGAGGGATCAGAAGTTTTAATATATTATATTTACCAGAGATTCTAACTACACTAGATTTTAGTAATTTCAGTAAGCCAAGTGAAAAATGCTGGGAAAAAAATAATTTAAAAATCGAAATAATTATATGCAGTGGCACAAGATTAATTAGTAGGACAGCCTATGATGGGAGCATAAACAATAATGTGGATAGTTTCCTGAATTGTCAATAGGGAGTGCCTTAGCTCAAAGTAATGACACTTTTCCTAGTTACTTTAAAATAACCTACTGACACTCAAAGGAACTGCTGAATCTTTTCAGTATCATTCTGATGTTTAAAAACAATACTGAGTTCTGAGTCTGTGTTTATTAGACATAATACTTCCTTACTGAAAATGAGAATTTTTATAATCCGTAAGCTGGTTTTAATGACTTAAAAAACCTCCAGTAGATAAACTTGTCCTAGGACTGATGAGCCCAGGTGGTTTGGAGCTGGGTGCGCAGGAGGGGTTTCATCACATCTCTTCTCTGGGCTTCTCCTGACCTCACATTCTGTTTGTTGACATGCACATAGACACAGACAAAAGTAGTTCTGAAGTATTAAGATTGTTTGTTACATTTCTTTGTTTTAAAATGAATAAAGAAAGTGTCTAAAATCTGAAAGTTCAAGATCAACACACAGCAGTGCTGCTTAACCAACTGTGTATTAGTAATTGTTCCTGTTTTCTCTGTAGCTCACAAAATTTCAAGCTGACCTAGCATTCATTTAAACTAATTTTTTCTTTCCTATCTTCAGCCTCAATGTCTTACCTTTTGTTTTCTAGCGTGTCAGACAGAAATACCTCTAGGTTTTGTGTTTTAATGCACATAAAGCATGTTAAGAAATTATCTGAGATATTTTTTTTTTCATTCTGATCATAGTAAAAATTGCTGATGTAGTGGCTCTTTGACCTGCAAGTGACCTGGTAGACTGAAAAACTGTATTAACCAATAAAGTTTTTCAGCTCACTCTGACTGTATGGTTGGAAGATGGTCCACAAGAAAGCACATGTGGTAGCAATGAGGTGTTTGAGAATTGCTGTGCCATACTGGTTGTTATGTGTCTGTGCTGGTTCCTGAGGTAGCTCTGAAGCAAAAGGGGACTCCACATAACTAAATACAAACCTTTCTCTGTTCTTGTTAGCTGCATCTCTCTGCTGTGAAACTGGCAGAGTTGCACAGTGATCTAAAGATACAAGAAAAGGATGAGCTAAGCTGGAAAAAACTGAAGGCTGAAGGACTGGATGAAGATGGAGAGAAGGAGGCCAAGCTCAGACGCAACTTAAATGGTAAGGTCTGTCTTGGAAAGAAGAGATTTATACTTTGTATCAGACACACTCAAGGTTAGGCACTTGTGTTTAAACTATTAAATAACAGGTTGTCTTTTTGGACACTGACCACACAAGTTCTTTGGAGGTCAGTAGGGAGCTGCAGGATCCTAACAGAGTCCTTTGCTCCCAAGAACTTCAGAAGAGGTCATTGAACCTGGGACCATTGTGTCTTGAACTGTTAGCTTTTCCTCATGAGCTACCAAGCCCAGCTCTGCAAGTCACGGGTGTAGCCCATCTCTCATCTTCCATACATCCATAGTTGGTTCTCATGTTTCTGTGTCTTCTATTGTCTTGCAGTCATTATGACTAAATATGGGATGAATGGAAAGAAGGACTCTCAACTCGTTGATACCAACTATATTAAAGATGGCACAGAAAGTGACACACTAGATGATCCAAGACTGGAAAAATTATGGAGCAAGGTGAGTAAGACTTCCAGGAACTGGAGTGTAAGGAACCAGTATTTCTTCACTGAACTCTTAGCTGTGTCTTCTGAGAGCACTCAGACTTGGAAATTAATAGCTTTACTACTCTTTTGTTAAGTACTGACCAAGCTGCCTTGCTCTGTAACTCACATCTTCATGCCCTGAGGGTACCCCACCTGCATCCAGACCATCCAGCTGTGGCAGGTTGTCTGAAGAGATTTAAATACCAGTCTGAAGGGTGGAGTCTGGGTCCCCTGAGGTCAAACAGTATTCCTCCACATTTCCCTGAGCACATGGCTTCCCTTACTGTGACTGTCACACTGTGTGGTAGTATATCTGTGGTGTTTTTCCCAATTTTCTTGTTGTTGTTTATGGATGTTTTAAAAAAAAGATGCTTTTAAAATAGAGCCATTTTGTAGACAGTCTAAAAGTGAAATGTATTATGGGGAAGGGTTTTAAATAAGGACTTTCTCAACCTAGTATTCAACTGGAAATTTCCAGGATTTGCATTCATGCGTAAAAGTGGAATATGTACTGTCAAGTTTGGGCAGTTAAAACTGGCAAAGTAATCTTCAGAAATTAAATAATTCAAATTTTAAGAAGCAACTAGTCAGATAAATCTAAAGAATTCTCCCGTGAGTCTAGTGCAGTGGTAGTAAAGCAGAAAAAAACATCTGCTGGATTTTAAAATGTTACTGTAACTAGATACTGCTCTGGCAAGGAACATGTGCTTTGGGAGACAGTAAAGTGCAATAGGAGAAATCTTCCCTTAGCAAAAGAAAAGGAGCATGAATAGGTTTCAAAAACCTTCACTTTTGATCAGGCATTGTAGCAGGCATGCCACCAGACTTGTGGGTAGTGCCTCAGCTGTGTGAGCAGTGCTTCCTTAACAGTTAGAGAGTGAGTGCATAGCAGTGACAAAATCTTCACATGGCAGTAGGATGAGCTAAGGAGGCTGCATCCCTCATGCAAATGGTACCCTTACAATTGTCTGTGGAGCTCCATGGCCCTTATTTCTGTATTAAATTGTTTCCATGGAATAGAAATTCCAGACACCTTTCACTGGGTAGTCCATAGCAAGTCCCACTTTATAAGTCTGAAGCAAACTTCTTCTGACATGATTAAAGGCTTCTTATCCATCAACATCTAAATCCTGACCACATACAAATATTAAGAGAATTAAAAACAACTTATCTAAAGAAAAGTTGCACTTATAATATATTATTTTCTAAATGTGGTGAGAAGTGGGAAGACGTTTTGGCTGTTGGGGGCACTTGAAAGCATTTGGCCTGGAAAGCATAATGAGCTCATGTTTCTTGCAGGCCAAGACCTCTGGGAAGTTCTCTGATGAGGAGTTGGATAAGCTTTGGCGAGAGTTTAAGCATCACAAGGAAAAGATTCGTGAATACAATATTCTGCTGGAGACTGTGAGCAGAACAGAAGGTGCCTGAACATTTCTCTGTTGTTTCAAAATCAGTTCAACTCTTTTCTCTGCCCATTGTTTCCATCGCTTCCAAATTTCTTTGAAACTCCTGACATTTCTGTCAGAAGCTCTTTCAGATGCTGGCATTTTCAGATACTTCCTGGGTTTAGTTCTGCATTAGCTGCCAAAATTCTTGCCAGCTAATGAAAATGTTGCCATTTCAGTTTTCTGATTCTGCCTGCATTTCATGCAGGGAAGATGCCATCAGATTAACAATGATGGCCGTTGTAGTTCACAGGAAATTATACAGCAAGTATAAATCCACTGCTGCAAAATGCTGTTCTAAAGTCTGCAGAACATGCAGGTTTTATCTCACCAGCTGGGAGTCCAAGAGGGGATACTGAATGTCTTAGGCACCAAGCCTGAAATTTATTAGAATGTCAAGTATCTGAACCCAGCTTACTCTACTAAATTGAGCTAAAATTGTTAGAGCTGAAGAATTCAAAAGCTGACAGTTTGATGTTTGCATTATATAGTCCAAGCTGAATATCATCATCGGATGTCTTGGTTCATGAAATGTCCAAGGAAGAACATCCTTATCCCATTTTCTTGGGGTGTTGCTAACCTGGGAAAATAAGAGCATTTCCTTACTATAATTGAGTGGCTGGTAGGAGTTATATTTCTGTAACATCACCCTCCAGAGCACCAAAGGATCTGAGGATCCTGTTCTTAGGATCTGAATACTGACCTGCAAAAGGAATTACTTCTTAAAGTCTGATTTTGATACTTTATTTGCATTCAGATCCTAAGAACTTAGCATCTTTTATTCACCTCAGATTTGGGGGATTGCTGGAATTTTTGACAGATCAAGATTTGGCCCACAATCAGTAACACTTACTGTTCTTCAACAGATATACACAAAAATGTTATCAATCCATCTGAGGAGAACCTGGTGAAAGAGGAAATCTTGCACAACAAGCACAGAGAGCTCAAGGAGAAGTTAAGAAGCATCAATCAGGGGTTTGAGCGTTTGCGTAAAGTCAGTCACCAGGGATATGACACAACCAGTGGTATGACACAGTGGGGTTTGTGCTCATTTGGGATTCATTTTGTTTTAAAAAAATGAAAATCAGTGGGCAAGTAAAAGGGTATAGTCACAGTGTCACAGTGCATCATGTAGAACAGTGGGCTGAAGAGACAGAGCCAGCCAGTCCTGTTTAGAACCAAACTCTGGAAGACTAATGAAAGGATACAGTGTGTTAAGAGGATAGTTCTGTCTTCCATGCCCCCAAGAGAAGGGATATTGCCCCACCCCAGGAGGGCAAGTAAATGAGACAACATGCAGGGCAAGCAATGCCTTTATCCAGTTCCTTGAATTTGGGCTTTTTCACTTTTAAAAACCTACTTGTTTTACCTAGTGCTAGTATCTAGTTTTATCCAGTACTTGGATATTTCTCCCTTTTCATCTAAATAGATCTGTTAGAAATGCAGTGCTTAATGTCTCTGTTCTTAATATTGATATGTTTGTGAAAAAGCATCTCTACATCTTTCATAGAAGTTGGGCATTAAAAACGTGTCTAGATTTTCATTCTATTATATGTGTTTGTTTAGAATTTGAAGAACCCAGAGTGATTGATTTGTGGGATATGGCCAAATCAGCTAATTTCACTGAGAAAGAGCTTGAATCTTTTCGAGTAAGTAGAATTCCAGGACTTCTCTTGCAGAAAGATATTTTGTCACATAAAGAAACACTCAGTGTTACTCTGATTGCAGCCACCTCAGTGTTATCCTCCAGACACCATAAAAAATTGCATGCTGCCTTTTTAATACTTCAGATATACAGATGTGTGTAACTGATCATATGCTGGTTCTGTTATAATCTGCAGAATGAAAATTCTGAATCCTCTCAAAATAAGCGTTGCATATTTTGAATCTTTGAAAGATCAGGCCCTACTTCTTTGTTGCCAATGCACCAGACTTACCCCTCTTACCCAATGTCTTAATTATATCCTTGGGGAGCACTGTGATCTGTGTACCCAGCAATTTCCCCCTCATGCCCATCTCTTAACTTCCCATGTTGGGAAGTTAACATGTTATTTCTTAACTTCCCATATTAATTTCCCATGTTGGAGCTGACCCAAAACTGTTGTGATAAAGACTGTTTTTCAAGGAAATAATTTAGAAATTCATTCCTGTGCAGTTCATACCACTTTTATTCAATTCAAATTGTATAGAGAAAATATTTAATTTTTTTTGTATCTGACTCTGCCTGTTTAGCAGATTTTTAAAAGAGGCTTTTTTAAAAATTTGTCTCTCTCCCCACAGTCTACTGTTCTTATGTCTAAATTTTTACTTGGTGTTCACTGCTTTCATCTTGTAGCACCTCACAGCCACCCACAGTCTCCTTTTGAGGACTCTGCAATGGGTCATTTTCAGCTCCTGCTTTCAAAATCAGCAGTCTGGTGGTGATGGTAATGGATTGTCCAGACATTCTTAAGAAGCAGGGAACTGAAAAAGCTTTCTGTGCCTGACTTAGTAAAGTTATCATTAGGAGTGTCTTGGCAAGAGAAAAGAAGGCTTGGAAAGAAACTCCTCTGAATCTGTGTGTATCTTTTATCTTAGGAGGAGCTGAAACATTTCGAGGCAAAAATTGAAAAGCACCATCATTACCAGAAGCAATTAGAGATTTCACACCAGAAACTGAAGCACGTAGAGGGAACTGGAGACAAGGATCATCTGAACAGAAACAAAGAGAAATATGCCATGCTGCAAGAAAAGACAAAAGAACTTGGATATAAGGTCTGTATAAATCCAGTGTTACATACATGTTGAAAGTTTAACTCAGTAGCAGAGGGGAAGTAGATTATCCAGGGCTGATTTTTTTGTGCAAGCTGAATCAATTCCAGAAGGGGAGTTCAAGGCACATCTGTTCTCCATGTTTAGCATAGCATACACATATTTTTTTTTATATAGAACTAATTCTAAAA
Source organism: Thryothorus ludovicianus (assembly GCA_013397245.1). Classification (NCBI taxonomy): domain Eukaryota; kingdom Metazoa; phylum Chordata; class Aves; order Passeriformes; family Certhiidae; genus Thryothorus; species Thryothorus ludovicianus. The sequence continues at coordinate 1,503,838 of VZTB01005283.1, read as the reverse complement.
GGTCTGAAATCTTCATCCTCTCTGTTCTTTCTGTTGTTACAAGTACTTGTAGCAAAATCTGAATATATTACTATATTGATTATTTGTCATCTTCCTGAAATTTGTTTAATGTGTTTTGTTTTTCTGATAGGTAAAGAAGCACTTGCAAGACTTATCCAGCAGAATTTCTCAAGGTCTTCAACACAATGAACTATAAAAATTTGTTCTGCTTCATGGGATCAGTCTGTTAACACAAAGCAGTTAATGTGATTTTTTGAACAGGGCTTACCAAGGAGTCCTTCTGAAATAGTAAGGATTGAACAGATGGGTCCTGTAAGAAATTTTTTTTTGTCTACTTAATTACCAATTTTGTATTTGCACTGTAAAATTAAATGGTTAGATTAAATATTTAGGTTGCACATCTTGGACCATATAAATCTTACATCTGAATCAAGTAGCAGCCTTTGAAATAATCAGTTTTGTCAAAAGGAAAAAATACCTGAACTCTCCAAGGATTCCTGCTAGTAAAAAAATACTAATCTTCTAGTGAGGTAAGGTATTCTGATCAGTGAAAGCAAACTGAGGTGCAGTGAGGTTAAAGGGAGGCCAGAAAAGTCTTTATTTCAATGCTTGGCCTTTTACATTTCCTACTTAAGGTAACAAAAATATTTTTACTGACTTTGAGCAGTGGCTCAGAGCTGCACTGCTGCACTGTATATGAATCTTTCATATGAGGGGGGGGAAGAGTAAGGAGGGAACAAGTACTGAGGTCAATTTGCACAGTTTAGTTATTGGCTAACACGTGTGTGTACAATTATCTTGTTCATGGTTGCTTTGGTTTTGCTACACATGATCATTAAAAAATCAAAACAAGATACTGGTGAGGCTTTTTTTTTTCACCTTCCCTTTCATAGAGTGAGAAGTAACCAGACCTGTTTTTTGAGCATGTAATGTTCGTTTAATCATTAGCTTTTAAGAGAGGAGGGGTAGTTTTGCATCACAAGGATGTTCTGAATAGAAGGGTTTCTAAAGCAGCCCATCTCTGAGTGTATATTCCAGTGCAATCTCCAGGAAAGATTATTATCACTTCCCCTTTCAAGACCAGATTTTTCTGGTCAGAACTTTGGTGGACATCAAACACCTGGGTTGAAATTGTCTGTAATAACAATGCTGACCCTTTATTTCAAATGAAAGTTTCAAATGAGAACTGTTCCAGGAACAGATTCACCAAGGTCTGTGGGTGAATCATTACAGCTGCTTGGTTGGGGATCTCTGTCCCTCACAGGTGGCAGTGCTGAGGTGTGCTGGATCAGGCAGCTGGCCTCGAGCCTTCCTCTCCCTGCCTGTTCCTTGAGAAATACTGAAGAGACCCCTTCAGTCAGAATAGGCCACTCATCCTGGGTCATCATGCATTAAAAGTAACATGATTCTTTACATCAAAACTACATAAAATCTATATTTTCATGTGATCTGAACCAAAATTGTGGTAGCAGTCTTACTTTGAGACTTTCTTTAAAGCTGTAATTTTTTTTTTTTACTTTTTTAATTGAATGTAAGCTAACATTTATATTCCTGAGAATCCTTGTCCATCACAATAACAGGCCACCACTAATATTAGCAGTCTCCTTAGAGATGGTTCTGTTCATGTAGTTTATGGTATATCTCTGATTGGCAAGCTAAAAAAGTAAATCCAAAAATAGCTACAAACTATTTATGAAAAATCTGGTTTGGATGTTTTTTTTTCAAATGCTACACACTATTTATTCCCCAGACTATGGCTTTTAGGGCTGTTCAACTTCTGTATCAGAGCAGTAGCTGTGTTATCTTAGGAGTTTGTCTTCATCAATTCTCTATGAATGCAGAACAGAAATGTGTTCTATATTATGTTAGAAAGCAAAGATTTCACTCTGTCCTCCAGTTTCCCCTTTGGCAGGGTGAGAACTAAATCTGTGAGCCACAGGTCAGTTTGGTGGCTGTAGCCTGGGTGTGGAGGGTCCCACAGCACTGGCCCCTGGCTGAAGAATTTGGACACATGCAGTAAATGCATCAGCAGAGGAGAGGAGCCCCACAGGGCACTGAGCCACTGCTGCTGAGCAGTCCTGGCTGGGTTGCAGGGAATGGAACAGCTTTCCTGGAGCACCTTCAGATCCTGCTGCACAGGGAAGGCAACGTGGGTCAGCCTGCACTGAAGACAGACACTGCAGCTGTGGCTCCACACAAGGGGCCACAGCACAAAAGCACAAAGCTGGGTTTCCTCTTCAGTGTGTGCCTGAAGTAGAATATGTTTATCCAAGAATTTCTGAAGAAGTCTGGAACAGCAGAACCTGCTGGATTCCTGGAATGAATAACCTGGGTCTGATCTTTTACTGAACCAGTGCAGAGGTGCTTCAGCAGAGGCAATGGCTGAACCATTGCTGTGTCCTGTGCCTACCTCCCACACCATGACAGTAATTGGGCTCAAAGGCCGGGTGGGCTCAAGCAGACAAATTCCTTGGCAAGTGCTGCCGAGTACCAGAGGCTGACAAAACACTTGCAGGTCACAGTAATTTGAAAGAGGGAACAGTCACAGCTCATCAGAGGCAAAGGTTGGAGACTGGGGTCAGCACAGCCATCTCACCTCAGTTACTGAGCAGAGCTGCTAATGAGTCATGAGGCCCAAAGTCTGGACACACAAACCTAGAGCAGAACAAAAATAAAAAGGCTTTTGTTGCCTCTGTGCCCAACTTCCCCCTGAAACAGTCTGTGGCTGAGTTAGAGTCTGCAACAGCAAAAGGGAAAACATGAGCAATAGTCTCTGTTCCTGTCAAGGCTCCTCAGGGCTTTCCCTGCTTTTTAAGATTTCAACAGGATAGGGAGGTGTAAAGTCTAATTCCACACAAGTTTCTATGGTCTGCACCTCACACACCTCAATGTATGTACAATTCAGTTTATTGTTGCAGTTTTAATCCTCCAAAGGCTGTTCATATCCTCAAAATAACAAAAGTAGATAGTTAAAAGGTTAAAAAATAACTTGAGTCACCACTCCTGTGGTTCTATAAATAGCAACAAAAATTCAAAGCCAAGAAAAAAGGTATAAATGAGATATACCTACAGTCCTGTACCCATGAGAGGTGTTGGAGTTCATAGGTTGCATGGAAGAGGCATCTGAAAAGGAAAGAACCACTTTTGTACAGTGGTTGAATCTTCTCTTCCTTGATAGGTGTTCTATCTGATCCTTTTGTATTTTTTCAACATAAGAAGTTTTAAAACCACTCTGAGGAACAATTTGAAATACAAAAGCAAGAGCCAAAAAATAAAAAGAGGAAAGAACTGCATTTCTTAGGAAAAAAAACCCAGAACATCTCACATTTTATATTCAGTCAAATTCTGCCCTGAAAAGAACCTCAGTTTAAGTAAACATGTCAGTGACTTCATGTAGGACAGATTTTATTTGTTAAAAAGGGGGTGGAAAGGTGAGGGAAATAAATACACAAGACATTAAATGCAACAAAAATAACCAAGTCTTTCTTAAAAAAGCACATCCTACATGTTGGTACAGCAGCTAAGATGGCATCATTCTCCCAAGCCAGATAAGGAACAGCACTGTAGCAGATTTAATTGCTGCAGTAATTTTCCCTCTCCCCTCCCATGGGATCCTGATCAATGAGAGATCTGGCAGTAGCAGGAGTATTTAAATTGACCAAGTAGAGATCATTTACATTTTGTCAGGGGAAGTGCCATCTACCTTTTCAGATCCTGTTTCTGCAGCTGGGGATCCCTGTGCTCAGGAGCTGGTGGGAGCAGATCCTTGGCTGGGCTCTCCTGCTTGCTTCATTCATATAGAGCCTATTGGGAAGAAGGAATTTAATCTACAGAAAAAAAAAAAAAAAAAGACTGGATTTCTTTTACTAGTATCTACAGGCAAAAAAAATGGAAGTATTCATAAAATCTGTCCAGTAGAGCCAAAATAAAAGAATAAGTTTTCCTCCACAGTAAGTATTTCAAGTTGAAATATTTCAGTATTTGGTACAGCAACAATTACAACCCAAATGCTTTTATCAAAAGCCCTCAGAGCACTTTCATATCCAAATGTTCAAGTATATTATCCCACCACTCAACATAAATCAGAAACAGTACACAGATATTAATGCTTAATATGTGAACTATGTTCCTTCACTGATGCCTTAATTTATCACAAAAGCTGCCCATTTTAATAAAACTAACCATTTCAGTCTCAAAGGTTGCCTCTCAATTACTGGTCTACTGTAACTTGTACCTGCCAATTTCTATAGGCAAAGTGAGTGTTGAATCACTTTGAAATAGGCCTCCTACTAAAATAAAATGCTGTTTAATGTTCTACAGTTGTAATTTTCCAGGCACTTTAAAGAGAGAAGGGAGCTACATTATTTTAAGAATAAATAGACTGAGAACTGGAGACTCGCATATGAAAACCAACAATTTTCAATGCCTGGCACTGGATCCTTTAGTCCAACCTCAAAATTCAAATTTCAGTTTCTAACTCAAGAAGACATCTGAACCAAAACCAGTAACTAAATGGTCCTTCAGTGGGGAAGGAGTCCATTTTCCAACCATTTTAGATCCAAGTTCTAGGTCTCACATTTACGTCTGGGATGGTTATGTCTTAAACAATGTTTGCTTTAGCCTCAGTTTGTTGGTGTCACTAAGCCCTTGCCACCAATCTGTTGTTTCAGACCTTGCACAAATTGACCCTCATTCTTTTGCAGAACTGCAAAACAAAGTTTTTATTCGTGATTATTAATTCAGGATGAGAACACAATTTTCCAGAAATGTTCCTAGGCATTGTTTTCCTTCTCATTTTAATGCCATATGCACAAACAGCTGTACTAGAATTTTTGAAAGAGCAAAACGGCCAATGTAACCAAATAGCACAGTCAGAATTCCAAATCAAAGTGCTGCCACAGTTATTTGTCTGGGATTACAGAAGGAACAGGAGTGACCCTGTTTAGCCACAAGCATACCATGAAAAAAACATGAATTTTCATCAGCTCCTTCCAACCTAGGGACAGAGCAACTCACCCTGTTCAGCTCTGACCTCTTACAGCAGAGACAGAGCAGGGTGCAGTTAGTTTGGCATCTTCACATCAGCAGGGCTGCTGCTGGCCACCAGGTTTTCTGTTTTCCAGTGGTTCTGTCTGTTCCTGCAGTGCTCAGGGCAGGCTCCGTGCTGAGGGACAGAGGGACAGGGTTCCCCTCACAGCCCACGCTCCAGATGTGGCCAGCTGCAGGTTGTAAAGCACTTTGGCAAATCCCCAGATGGAGCAACAGCAATGAGAGGGTCTGAGCTTGTTAAATGTTAAAGGAGGGCTTGGCCAGAGCTAGACTTGCTGAAGAGTATTTGCTGCCTGCAGAGCTCCAGAGCAGCACACCCGGGGCTGTCACTGCAGGAAGGGCATTCCCACAGCTGTCACTTATGGTCACTTATGGTCACTACTATCATGTGTTCACCACAGAAAGCACAGAGACAGCAAACCCAAATCAGGGCCTGGGCTTTCAGCAGACCTGATCCATCTCTACCAAACACCCCAGGCCACTGCAAATGGCACCAGTGCAGCTGAACACAGAATTAGGGGCACGCTCCTCTCAGGTCACAGTGCTCTCTGTATCACAACACTTTATGCTCTGTACAGACACACATCTGGTGCTGCCAAAGGACAGCTGCTGCTTCCTGGCTCTCTGCTGACACCTACCTACTTCATCAAATTCCCAGGAAGATGCTTGCCAGTTTGTGTCCAGTACAGCTTGGCTGTTGGCAGTAAAAGGACAAAGTGTTACAGCAGCCAAAGGCAGGGCATGGGGTACATCCCCCAAATGTGGCAGAGACATGGGGGAAGATGAATCTGAGTGATTCCTTACATAATGGAACATTATCCAAAGGCCAGGTTCCTTTCTGAACATCTAATCAGCTCTATTTTCTGTATATGGACGATCCATGAATTGCCAGCTCAGCCCACAGATGAGTAAAATTACACAATAGCAGATGCTAGGGCTTTTTTATTTATTTATTTTTCTTTTTAAGGATTTCACAACCATATAATGTAGAGAAAAATTACTGTCATGCTAAATCTGCTTTCTGATCCAACCCCCCCCCACTGCATATTCCTCAAATAAGTTGACACGTATTATTTCAGTAAAATGGTAATGTTACATACGCCTCTGTGTACACAGTGGGATAATAAATTTGAATTATTTCTAGATGCTCTGATGCAGGCGGACGTTTGAAAGTATATAAGTTTTAAAGTTCACTCACCCTCAAGTTTTTACTTAATTTGAAGTTCACATGTCAGCTGCACTTTCCTAAACCTGCTCACTGTCTTACAAAGCTATTCCTTGTATCAGAATCCAGGTCATGTATTTTCCTCTTATATTCCAGCCTTTCAGAGAAAATTGATAACTGACGTATCAATAACCAGCTGATCCCACTCAGAGCAAGGCCACTCTGGAGCCTGTCATCTTTGGGATAGGATAGGATAGGATAGGATAGGATAGGATAGGATAGGATAGGATAGGATAGGATAGGATAGGATAGGATAGGATAGGATAGGATAGGATAGAATAGAATAGAATAGAATAGAATAGAATAGAATAGAATAGAATAGAATAGAATAGAATAGAATAGAATAGAATAGAATAGAATAGAATAGAATAGAATAGAATAGAATAGAATAGAATAGAATAGAATAGAATAGAATAGAATAGAATAGAATAGAATAGAATAGAATAGAATAGAATAGAATAGAATAGAATAGAATAGAATAGAATAGAATAGAATAGAATAGAATAGAATAGAATAGAATAGAATAGAATAGAATAGAATAGAATAGAATAGAATAGAATAGAATAGAATAGAATAGAATAGAATAGAATAGAATAGAATAGAATAGAATAGAATAGAATAGAATAGAATAGAATAGAATAGAATAGAATAGAATAGAATAGAATAGAATAGAATAGAATAGAATATTTCAATTGGGAGGGAATAGTATCAACCAACTAATCCCCCTTCCTGACCAATTCAGGGCTGAACAAAAGTTGAAGCCTGTTATTAAGGGTATTTTCCAATGCCTCTTAAGCACCGACAGGCCTAGGGCAAGGATCACCTCTCTGGGAAGCCTGTTCCAGTGTTTGACCAGCCACCTGGTAAAGAAATGCTCCCCAGNAATAGAATAGAATAGAATAGAATAGAATAGAATAGAATAGAATAGAATAGTTCAATTGGGAGGGAACAGTATCAACCAACTAATCCCCCTTCCTAACTAGTTCAGGGCTGAACAAAAGTTGAAGCCTGTTATTAAGGGTATTTTCCAATGCCTCTTAAGCACTGACAGGCCTAGGGCAAGGATCACCTCTCTGGGAAGCCTGTTCCAGTGTTTGACCAGCCACCTGGTAAAGAAATGCTCCCCAGAGTCCAATCTAAACCTTCCATGGTGCAGTTTTGAAACATTCCTGCACATCCTATCTCTGGATACCAGCAGGAACAGCTCAGCACCTTCTCCTCTGCTTCCCCTTAGGAAGCTGCAGAGAACAAGGTCACCCCTCAGCCTCTTTTGCTCCAAACACAAACCCAGAGCCCTCAGCCTCCTCTCACAGCACTGCCAGCCCTTTCACCAGCTTTGTTTCCTCTGGACACATTCAGGGACCTTCCCTTGATTCTTAAACTGTAAGGCCAAGCACTGCACACAGCACCCAAAGTGAGGCTGTACCAAGGCTGAACACACATTCACCTCTTTTGCTCAGCTGTTTGTGCTGTGTTTGATTCAGACATGCTTCTTAGAAAAATTCCTTTAAGTTACTTTTAACTCTCCCAGCATTGCTTTGCTTTGCTTGTTCTAATTGCTGTATGAGATTTAATTAACATTTCCTTTCAACCTAGATGGTAGAACGTTGTTTGTATGACTGGTCAAATGAGAGCTGATGACCTTCCCAAAAAAAACGTGACATAAAAATGTAACAGCATTGTGATCTTTAAAAAAAAACATTAATTTTAACAGTAACTCATAAAACACTGTGTCTTCTACTGTGGTTATTTAGCAAGTGTGTGTCTTATTCCAGACAAACTAGAAGAGAAACTTTCCAAAGGCTGCATGTTTCAGCATCTCACAAAAAAATGTAATCACTCATAATTCAAATTCAAATACAGTTTTCCAAGCTACACTAATTAAAACTGCTTTGTTTACAGCAGAGAGGAAAAATGAGGAGTTTTTCCAAGCCGTTTGCTAAAAACAACTCTCAGGGCAGATTTTCACAAACATTTACATGCCTGCAGACACCTACTGGCATTCTCCACAAGGTGCCAGAGTGCTATTAAAACTCAGACAACAATTTGCATTGTTGGGAAATTAAATCCCTCCAAACTCCAGTCCTCCATCATGCAGCACGTTACCCTGGAGAAAATTCCATCACCCAAATATTTGCATATAAAACTGTTCCATAGCAGCTTATGAACAATGCCATAAACCCCAGTGAAGCAGCAGTTACATTTGGCAGGGGGTCTGTCAGGAAGACAGAGGTACACACACAGCACACCGATGCTTTTGCCCAAACACTGCACTTGATGGCAGCTTTTTCTCATCACCAAGAGCATTTCTGCCACATCAAAGTCCTTCAAGAACACCTTACAGAAGTACCAGCCACATCACATTGTTTTGTTCTTCTGGTAATTAATACTTTGTGCTCCTGGTAAAAACAGGAGATCTGACTGAAAGAATGCTAAATTAAAAATGAGCAAATCCTTCTTTTTATCATCAGAAGTTCAGAAGTTACAAGTTGCATTTATTTCCAAAAGTTTGGGATATTTTTTTTTATTTGTTTTTTTGTTTTGCAAAGAGCTCTGAATCTGGACTCACCCTATAGAAATCATAAACTGTATTTTAGATCACTCATGCACATGCCTTATGCAAGATGTGTGAGCAAGCACAAACCTGCTCAAAGGACTATGGTTTGATTTCCATTGCCCTTTGCTCATTAGTGGAAGTTGAAGGCACATGATTTTATTCATTTAGGAAAAAAGGTTTCCGTTTCTATGAGCTTCTGTTGTTTCTTCAGCAGAAATGTCAAACCTGTAACTTGACAAGGATGTACGACCTGCAAGTTACTACCAAAACAACAACCAACCAGTTTTTAACAGAAACAACAGCATGGTTTGGCCTCCTGCTTCAGCTCCTAATATAACATAGACATGAGAATATAAAGTGAATTTAAAAACTAAGTGAAAGTCGTCTGTTCTATTGGTCCTATTTAAATGAAGCAAAAATAATTTAAAAGAAACAGAAATTACTATGACGTACACAACCACATATGTACAGAGAACCATGTGCATGCACAGATTCACTGCCCTGTTCAACCCAAAAACCACATTTTTTAAACTATGATTCTTCTGTGAGGCCAGCAGCAATCTGATGACCTTTAATATGGTGCCAAATCCTTACCCATGCTAGAAGTCCCAGATTTAATGCAAGCAACATTCAGAAAGGCAGCTTTTGTAGAGACCTTGAGTAACATTTTCCTGATAAACAGAAATAGAATATTAATAGAATGTTAGTAGAAATTACAATAGAAATATTAGAGCTTCATTATATATTGTCATGGAAAACATTGCATTTCAATACATCAGTCAAGCTATGCTCATCCTAAATATTAAATAGCCACATAACAAGAGATTTAACCTTGCATGTCCTTCAGTGAAGGACTCTTGACTGAAGAACAACCAGATAAACCTGGCCTCAAGAAGCTCAGGCCATCCCAGTTATACTGAAATTTAAAAAGCAGATCACCACTGTCCACTTGTCAAAGTAAAATCTTTTAAGCTTAGACTCTCATGAGAAATATCTCTTTTCCCTTCAGAAATATGCTAAGTGGATTGACAGAAAAATATATCTGAACACAGGACAGATAAGAATGGCAATTGTCAACTCTCAAACACATTTTTTTTTATTTGAGAGATTTCTGATATTTTACATTACTACTGAGGCTACATTCAAATAAATTTATAGGTTAAATCTTGTCTCAAAAATAAAACCACCTCTCATTTTAAGTCACTTGGTGAAACCTTCACTGGCACAAAACTTCCACCCACCAATATAAATTATAATGCATATCTAGAAAACAGAATTTGGCAGTAATATAGGATCTTAAGAGGAGACAATCAAAAAATCATAAAACCCCAAGATATCACTCCTGGTTACTTGCAGAAGCCAAAGCTGATATGTTATCAGAAAAAAAAAATGTTTTCTTCGTAAGTATATTCCTTTGTTAGTCTAGTGTCAATGACATACATTTTATATAATATTTTATATAAATAACATTTTATATGAGGACAAGGAAAAGAACAGAAGAATTACATAGACAACGCAATATGGGAAGCTAAGATTTGAGTTATAAAATGTCATTGTACAAAAGCAAGAGGCGGCAGACTCGTGGTTAAGCCTATTTTGCAAGATAAAATCCCATTGTGCCTCAATACTGTAGCATCTCTGGAGACATCATCCCCTTACACAAAACTGGTTTTATGCTACTTAGGGAAAACAGAATTATTCAATAAAGTTTTAGATTTAAGGTGGATGCTGGTTTTATATTAGGAATAGTTTTTGTGACCTAAAAGACTCAATTTTGAAAAGCAAATGCTTCTTCTGAATACATTGGTTTTAAAATACACTGTGTGAGAAAACTGAGACTTGATTTCCAAGTGATATATATGTCCAGCTCCAGGAAAATTGCCAAGAATTACAGGTACCCAGCAACTACAAAATCAAACTCATGGTTTGGCCTAGGCTGTTTAAGAACAGAAGCACCCAAATGCCCCTTCACATTACTGTGGTTTTTAGGCATAATTAAATAACTTGTTCATGTGCTCTTGCCTGTTTGTATACACATGTGCATCCCTGACACTACAGCTTTTACATCTGAGCAACCTTAGCCAAAGCTGCAGGACTTGGTGAGGTATAAAACTGAATTATGCATAGATATAGTTGAGCATCTCCATAAATAAGCACATAAATTGAACAAAACTGTACCTGCAAAAAGAGCAGGCACTGAATTTTCTTGCTTTTGTAAGAGTCCATTAATATATTAATAGAGGTTTTACTTATTTTATACACTCAGATATATACATATATTTTATCAGTAATGTGTGCTTACATACAGATATATGCAAACATATGTGTACACTTACCACACACACACTCACATTCCCTTATCTACACACATTCAAGTTCTTTATTTTCAAAGAAAATGCCTCCATTTAATAAACACTGAAATTGGTTCCAGGTTCTCCATGATTTTAGAATTATAGAAAAAGGTAACTTACATCTGTCATTGCATATGACAAAAGATCTGGACTTTATAACCAAATTAAAATAAAAGGAAAGACCAAACACACCCCTCACGCTACCAGCTTTCCAATTAGGAATCAAGATATCGGAATGAATCTGGTATCGCTGCAAGAAGCAGCGGCAGCGCTTCTTGGGAGTGTGTTTTTACAATAAATATGGATCTCTTGGAAGATGAATTAGTACGAATTTGTGGTGAGCACAAAGTCCTTTCCCAGACGGGTCACGGCTGCGCTCCTTTCCTCCTGTGCTCCAGCTCCTGCAGGCGCTCCTGGCGGCACTGTGCGTGCTGTGTCCCCACCTTGTGCGCCGTCTCGGTGGCCGCGATGTCGATCTGGGCGTAGCGGGACGATCCGCTCCCTGAAACCCAAAGGGAATCCTGTAAAAGGCTACACCCCTCACATACTCCCGAGCCAAAAAGCTGTTGTGACACCTCCTCCACAGATTTCCTGGACTGTTTTGGTCCAGTCTTAGAGAGAGCTGTGCAAAGGCAGTAAGGCGTTAACCACCACTAAAACAAAACGCCTCGAAGGCTTTGTTAGCTACACATTCTAGTTGTCTGATTTTCCTCAAATAAGCAAATGAACCGCTTGCATTTCTGCCCCAGGTTTCAATCTCCATCCCTATTACTCCCAGTCAATGACAGAATCGAACTTGGGTTCCCCACATCTGGGAGGCTTCCTCACCAGGCTATGAATCAGCAAATGAACACCTGGTATTTGAACAGAAAACACTTGTGGCAGCTGGCACTGTTCTTTGTCTGGCTTAGGCACCCTGTGAATGTTTACCAGAGCAACTACCTTCAACCTCACACAGGGTGACACTTTAACTCTTTTTTCTTGGCAATGGGGGAGACAAAACTTTCTCAGTCTGTTAAGCTGTAAAATACTTGGATAAGGCTAGAAGCTGGGGAAACTTTAATATAAAAAAGTAAAATATTTATGGTCATTACAGGCATCTTTAAAGTTACACAATTTGAGATTGGGAGGGTAGTTAACATTTGGGAAATATCATAGCATTTAACTCTTCATTTTTAATGCCTTGGTTCATGATCTTTAAAATTAAGAGAAAATATTGCTTTTACATTTCAACCCAATGTTGTAGAGAAAACTACAGTAAGGTCTGGGAGAAGCTTAGAATTACATAATGAAAAACATAAAAGTATTTAAATCAATGGGAAAAGTGCTAGCATTTCAAAGTTAATAAAATTGCTGAAAATAAAAGTATAAAAATTAAAACCTTTATAGCTGAGAAGTATAGATAGAAAACCCATCAGTATCAAATACAAGCAATTAAATGCCAGATTCTCATGAGGGGATTTCTGTAGCAAAGATAGCATCTCTGAATGACAACACATGTCAGATCTCTTGCATGTTTGTGTGCCAATTACCCAAATTCAGCATAAGAAGTAAAATATCCAATTCAAACAAAATAATTTTTAAAAAACAAACATTAAAGATGAAATAATTTGCATTCTCTCTGTAACACTTTCACACACCCTCATAGAGAGCAGTTCTGCTCTGAATCTCTGGCTGCATGGCTCCAGAGCCAGTGTCTTCAGGAGCAAGCCCTGTACACCCACACCCACAGCCCTGTTTAGGAAACCAAGAAAGAAAAATGAGGTAAGTGTAGTCCTAATAAGCAATGAAGAACTTGAGAACACAAGCAAATTACTGTCATTCAAACTCCAGAGTTTGAAATGTTCCCTTTACAGTTCCCTTTACAAGGAGTGCACATACAATCACCTGTCAAAGGGATGCAACATCTTATAGAACTTCATTACTCAAAAATCTTTTCTGAGAAGAGATGCCAATTAAAAAACTGCCTCAGAAATGTAACCAGGTTCAACTCCTCTGTTATTAGCAGAAGCCTGTGGGTAGAGCATGGAATCATTAAAGTCGAAAAAGACCTCCAAATCATGGAGTCCAAGTTTTGACCAAGAACCACCATTAATTACGTCGCAGCAGTAAGTGCCACATCAAGTTGTTTTGCAAACAGTTCCAGGAATGATAACTCCATCACTTCCCTGAGAAGCCTGTTCCAGTGCCTGACCATCCTGTCAGTGAAAAAATTCTTCCTGATGTCCAACCCTTGGACAGCTTGAGGCCATGTCCTCTCCTGTCACTGTTGCCTGGGAGGAGAGGCTGACCCCCACTTGACTACAAGCTCCTTTCTGGTAGTTGTAAGAGTGATAAGGTCTCCCCTGAGCCTCCTTTTCTCCGGGCTAAACACCCCCAGCTCCCTCATCTGCTCTCTGTATGAAATCAGGGTTCCACACACCCCATACATTCTGCATATTCTTTGCTGTTTAAAAGTATCATAGACTTCCTTACCTCTTATGCTTGTGCTAGATTCTTGAAGTTCCAGTTCCATGTAGTGAAGCTGTTTTTTGGAAGTAGGGCTGACAGGAATATTAACATAGGTGGCTGTCTCACTGTGGGGTCGATCTGGTGTAGGGACATCAGCAGAATAACCCACTGCCCCTTCTGAAATGAGTAACAACAGGCACTGTTTGCAATGATTGATGATCCAGTTCACACAGACACACTGAAAGCAAACACTGAGCAGCAACAGCTCTGCTTGCCAAACAGGACATTCCTCAGAGGTAGATAGGACATGAGAAAACTACAGTTTCTACTTTAAATATCCTGAGACACTGATCAAGTCAGGGTCTGTGCAGAAGGCCATAGACCACATAAAGGGACCTGTTGTGTTGTGACAGAAGCACTCTGCAGATATTTCTAACAGCAGCACTACCTCACAAGGCTTCCAGATCTACCTTAGGTTAATAAAGCTTTATATGAGGCAATTTGTTCTAGGAAGATGTGAATTACTATATCATCTGCAAGACAGAAAGCAAAATCAGTAGAGGTTCTTAAAGCACGTTCCAAAACCAGGGACCGAAGAACTGTTTCAAGCAAAGAGAGGGCAAACTTGAAAAGAAAATGTTGACAGCTCCCCTATGCAGAACTGAAAAAGACAGGAATGATGCCAGGTGAGGACAACAAAGTATTAAAGGACTTTCATTGCAGGAAAAAGTAGTGGGAAAACCCTCCTGAATAGTGAAGATCACAAGAACTTTAAAATTCACAGTTTTCTGGAAATTTCTAAAAAAAGACACAGACTAACACCTACAAGGAAGCAGTCCCTATAAAACAATTTTGTCTTCAAAACAATTTTTTTTTGTCTGGTTTAATTCTCAAGACCTCATCTAGCCCTGCTTTCAATTGTCTTAATCTTGTCTGTCCGTTTAGTCCAGTTGGAGTCCTTAGCCTTAAAGACTTTCTACTCAAGTCAGTTTGAGACAGAGGAGTGCAGAGCGTAAACAATATCACTTTGAGGTTTTCCTTTTTCATGAAGTTCTCCTCTTAAGCCCTTCCTTCTTTAAAAAGAACTCACATAAAATCTTTTTTTTTGTCCAAACAGCTGCTTTTCCTTTTTGCCCATTTAGACACCATTGAAATGTGAATGGAGAGGCAATAGGACATCAAGGCATTTTAGAGCATAGGAAGAAATTCTTATATCTAGACAACAGCAGCAGTGAATAACCACTGAGGGAAACTTTTTCATCTTCTTGGAAGAGATAACTTATATAATGTTGGGCAGCAGGATGGGTATGTTCCAGGATAATAGAATCTCCCTAGGCTTAAGCTGTTCAAAAAAAAGGAGTCTACTATACAATCCAAAAACTGAAAAGACTGGAAATATGGCAAATTTTCTCACAGATTTAGAAAACAGGAAAATCCAAAAAGTATACAAATATTTCTCTATCAGTCAGACTTCAAGTTGTTGTTGCAAAGCAAGATGTTAGGAGCAAAACGACAAAACCAACGCAGAACCAAATGCAGAAGGAACTTTTATATTTTCATCAAATCACGTTCTCAGAAATTATTTTTAATTATCGTGTCCAAAGTATTGCAAAGGAATTTGGCCTGATTGAGCAAGAAGGGACTCAGAAAAATCACAGCATTGAAAACCTGCAGAAGTTGCAAGCAAGTGACAATCTTAAGTACAGAGTCACGAACAGTCGTGAAGGAAATGATAATTTTTGAAGCCTTTCTGTTGTTAAAGTGATGTAACAGAAGTGTTAAGTAAATCATCCTCAAAGTTAGCTAGCATGAAAACGAGCAAGATCCCCTATAAAAGTAAACAGCAGGTTTAAGGAGGCTGAATGCCATACCTGATGCAAACAAGCCAAGTGATTTTCCTGAGAACTAAAAAACTACACATGGAGAATTGGTAGGGATTAGTGCAAAAAAAGCAAAAGAAACACACAGAAAAAAATAACAAAAACCTGGCAACAGCTGAATATTCTTCTCAAAGGAAGTAGAAGAAAAAAGAAATGAAAAAACATTTGGGAAAACTGGAATGGAGGGAAAGATAAAGCTTTCTGTGGCTCAGTCAGTGCTGTCTCAAGAGCAACTGTGCTTTCTTTGTAAACATAGGAATACTTGGTTTTCATTTTTCCTTAAAAAAACCAACCAAACGAAAAAAGTAGCCTTATTAGGCACTGAGAACTGGCTTTTATTTGTTTGAAGAGGAGGGTTTATTTAAAAAGCACGAAACAGTCAAATGTTCCTACTGATGAAAACACGGTGCACAGTGAGGCATTGACAGTGCTTTCAGCAGTCCCCTCTGGGGAGACAGAGGCAAGAGATGCTTCCAAGGGGGACAGAGGGCCAGTATTTGAGAACATTGTGGAAAGAGGATTTGAGAGAAAAAAATACCTCAATGCATGGTTACAACATTCTAAAAGAATTAGTAGAATATCATGATTGCTTGAAGAGAAAGGGGGAAATGGTAGGAATCAAAAAAGATAGTCCAACAAGTAACAGGAGAAGAGTAAAAGTGAAAATTCAGTGGCTCTCAGCTGAGGGGAAAAGAAAGGAAAAATTATAGTTGGGAAGGGAAGAAGAAAGTTATATTTGAAACTGGCATTGCAGTCTTTCAGCAACTGTTAGTTATTCATATTTTCTACCCAATATAGGCACTGTTCTCAGAAATGAACAATAAATTACACAGAAAGAAAACCAGCACTATAAATACAACCCAAAGATAAGTGTGTGTGAGCATGCATGTGAAGCTGATATGTTCAAAGGGCAACACTGCAAAAATGGCATGTAGAAGAGATCTCAACAATAAAAAGAAAGGAAAATTAAAAAGAAAGAAGGGTTAATGACCTATGACCAAAAATCTGTACTCACCAGGTTCCTCAGAACTCGTTGGAGTTCCAGGTTCTGAAGGAAGTGTTAGCATCTCATACCCACCTTTAGGACCTAGAATACAGGAACACTGTTACTGGATTTGGATTTAGGAGTTTGTGCAATATAATCAAAGCTTATGCTTTCCTGGTTTTGACTGGTAATCTTTAAAACAAAATCATACAGAATAATCTCAGAAAGTTCACAGACAGTGGCTAGTGCTGAATTTTCTGTGACAGTGATGTCAGCATTTCCTCATGCCCGTAACACCAAGGAAATGAAATTTAGGACACTTTTACAACTATTCACACTGAGGGCCACTGAAGCCAGCAGCAGAGCATTTTGCTGTACATCAGTGTGGGAGCAGAGCTATCTTGCATGCATGAATCAGGGAGCAATGCGTGGGTGATCTTGGGAGCATCTGGAAGACTCTTGTTAAAATTCCACCTCCGGCATAATGGATAACTTCTTGATTTCTGAAAAACCATTGAAGATGCTTAAGCTAGCCCTTACAAAGACAGCTTTGCTTTCCAAAGTGCAAATCACCATCTTGATAAAGAAGCCAGGCTGCACAACATCATTGGTTTTTCCTGAGCATGAAGCTGAAAAGAGATACCCATATTTCTTCAAGATCTCAGACTCCACCCCAGCTAAAACCAGGCAAGCAAAAATGCTGTGTCCATAGAATGAACATATTGCAATTAATTTTGAATGACAAATACACATAATTCTATTTGCTGGCAGTGGTTTTTTCCTCCATTATCATAAAGGAATATATTTAAATGTGGTGGGTGTTTTTTTCCAGCATATCATTGTTAGAGTACAGGATTTCTCATGACCTGAGGTGAATTTTTTTCGGTGGGTGCCCTTTGTTAAAGTGATGGCAGCATTTTACTGCTGTGAATAAGATTACTGCTTATACTCTGTCACTTATCTCATCTGTCACTGCCTCTTCTAAACTTATCCCATCTGTCAATGCCTTTCTGACAATAACTCCTCAAAGCAAAAAACCCAAAGAAATACGTAAGCCTTACAATAGGGAATCAAATCATGCATTACCTTTAATATTTTCTGAAGTTTAAAATAATTTAAGTTTAAATTAGTTTCAATTTACATGCACACACATAGCTCATAATTACTTTTACTTACCAGTTTGGAGACTGTGCCCTCTATGCACTTTTAAAGACCCAGAAGCTGCCATGCCAGAAGCACCACCTGTTTTCAAAGACAAAGATTCACTTTAAACCTAAATATCTGTTTCATTTTTAGTAGATGTTTCTGAGACATCTAGGGAAAAAAACAACTAAACAAAACACAAAGAATTACAAGTCATTGTTCTTCATGTAGGCAACTTTTTAAAATTTTTTTGCTAAATTCTTTATCCTGAGTTAGTGGCATTAAAATCTAATTTTGGGTTTTTTTTCTTTCTTTAGAGAGAAAGGATGCCTTCTATAAAACCTAAGGATGCTGTTTGTGGTGAGCACTACCTTCCTCACAGGGAAAGCTGTCTTGAGCTAAGAAGTAAAATGGCAATGAGAACTGAGTTGGGAGATGGTTTTTCAATCCATAATGTAGTTTAAACAACAACAAAGTTTAAAGTGTTCATTAAAATTTGGTCAGACTGGATCCAAAACCTATCCAAGAGAATGACAAAACTGCCACCCCTCAGCAGTCCACCATCCATGTTTGGACATGGATACACCAGGCCAGGGGCAAGGGAACACAGGGGATCTGGTCCATGGGGATTGAATCCAGGTCCCAGCACACCCTCCCAGTGTTCCAGGAGGGAAAGCTTCACCGTGGACACAGCAGAGGGCACAGCCAGCCTCCCTTCCCCAGCCTGATTCTGCAGGAGGCTGCACTAGGGAAATCTGAGGAAACCAGAGCTAGCAGCTCCAAAACCTGCACAGGGGATCCCTGCACTGTGGCTTCTCTGCACACACACATTGCTGCTTTAACCAGCAAACTCAGCAGCACCATCCCTGGCTGCTGGGTGTGGGGTTACCCACCCAGCCCTGAGCCTCTGCTCTCTGCTGCTGTCACCGTGGTCACCTCAGCAGAGCTGAGTGGCATTTGCTTCCTGGCATGAATAATCGTGAGGGAACTTCTCGTGCGGTGGGTGGAGGTGCGCAGGGATCGGGTGGGAGGCTGTGGGGATGAGTAACCCTGCCACTGGTGACGGGGGGCTCTGCCATGTGCTGCAGCCTGCCGGGGCTCACATGGGAGATCAGCACTCCTCTGAGCAGGTGAGACACTGCTCTGCAAGTTGTTTTTAAAATAGTGCCCAAAAATTACCGTTCCTCTTATGCAACATGAGAAAATTCTGTAAGATAAATATTCTGAAATATATAAAAAAACTGCATGGCCTGGAAATCTAAAGAAAATGGCAATTTCTTTTTTTTTTTTATCCGCCCTGTATAAAGTATACATACAATTTTAATTCTAAATCTAAGAGTTTCCTAGCTGGTAAAATTAATCCTACAGTTTCATAAAATAAATCTTAAAAAACAATCATTATTTCACTTAATGAGGGCAATGGATTAAAACAAAAAAACTATTTCAAAAAGGGCACAACTGAAATAAAGCCTTTAGTTGGTTGTCTTTGTGTACATGAAAGCATATATAGGGTAATCCAAGGCTACAAAATTAAATTTTAAAGTATACCATACTGAAAATCTGATTTTGTATTTTAACAAATGAGATCAGATTGTAGAACCTTTACAGACTGTAGAATTCTGGTGAAGACTTAACAACTAAAAGTCTTATTTGGAATTTTGTTTTTTAACAAGACTGTTGATAAAAATAAATGCAAAAATAGGACAGCCTCAGGCTAGCTGATTTACTTATATTTTCACTGTAACTCATCTTCCTTTTTCTCACATCAATGCATCCTCTCTACATTAAAAACATCAGAATATGTTTTATGAAGCCAAAAGCCTCACCTTACTTTGAAGACAGATTACAGCCTTATGCTAATTCCAGCTTCATCACAAAACTAGTGTGGGGTTGGGGTTTTCATTGCCTACAAAACTTATTGCAATTCAGCAGAAATTATTCCAGAGGCATTGTGGATTTTTAAGCAACTCTTTTAGGGTTTGTGAAGAACACCCAGGATAGGAAAGGAGATTTAAAACAATAAGATATTCCAATCCATTTATGGTCAAGTTTAAATTTTCCCATTCAGAGCTTATTTAAAACAACCATGTTAATGTTTCAGGATTTGTCCTGTTGCATTTTCCTCATTTTCAAATCTGGCAACTAACAAATATTTACATAGTCAAATCTCTTAGGGAATTTTTTTGAAGCTTTGAACATCATCGTATAAACACATGTCAACAGAGATCAACCTAGATATTTTCTTCCTTCTTTTCAGCTACTGTATAAACTGGCTTGTTTCTTATTCATGAATTCCAGGAAAGCACTTGCAGGAATGGAAAAAGCAAGGTAGCAAGACAAATTTCTGAGCAAATAAAGTATCTCCAGCAGGAGACAGATGCTCCCTTCCATTATTCTTTTCATTTTACAGGGGATTGTTAAGAATTTTTTTTTCCAGTTCTCCCTGCCATCCAGTTCTGTGTGGCTGGTGCACTCAAATCTTTGTCAGAGTATCTCATCAAGAGCGTTACTTCTGTTCTGCTTTCCTCAATGTGCAAGAGGAAGAAGGCATTAAAATAATCTGCAGGATATTTTGAATTCCAACATTTGATTAGATTTAAAAGTTTAATGTAGCTTAGTGAAGACAGCAACTATTTGAAATATTTTTCTAACTTTATAGTTATTGCTTTGTGTCCATACTTCAAGTTTACAGCACATGTGCTATAAGAAAGAGCCATGAAAAAAAAACCAGTGAAACAGAGGGAAGATGGAATATAAACCATAAACTGAGCCCAGACAGTTTACATTTCCAAATCTTCTGACCTGTCATTGCATGACCAGTGAGGAGACACACAGAACCCTGCACTGCATTCACCAAGTGATCTCTTCTCACTGCCCAGCCTCTGCTCTGCCTTCAAGGGATAGGTCACAAACTCTTCAGGTTTGGGCTATCAGATTTCCTGACAAGGAGTCAGGACAGAAGAAAGCACCACATTCTTTGATAAAATCCTGCTTCTTGTTGAATTAAAGCTGGCTTCATTATGAAGAACTTTGATCCACTCACCCAAGCAACATTCCCTTCTCCTCCTTTGAAAACAGATACCTTGCTTAAAAGAGCATCCAAAGGCTGAAGTGACTGATTGACAGGAGAAACACTGCAAGTACACCAGGAGGTTGTTTCATGTAAGTGTAATAGGAGACTTCCTGCTGCTGTATATTTGCCCTACAAAACTTCCCTGTTCATTCACTTTGATTTTCAAAGTCATTTCATATATTTTCTGCTATAAATGGCATTATCTCCAAGACATAAAAGCTGAAGGGGATACTTAAAAATGCTAACTTGCTCTAAAGATTTGTCCATATTCAGAAATGCCTACTGTCCCTCTAACAGACAACTTTAAAGTGGTAGAATCTCTCAAAATTAGAAATGCATTCAAGCACTCTGTTCAAATATTTCTCCTCAAAGATGTCTATTTAGTCTGTGCAAAAAATAACAGAGGACCTAACTACCTCTAGCTATTATTCATCTTCCCATGCTCTGGGCCATTCCAGCCCAGCCTCCTATCCTTAAAAATGCAAAAACATTAAGCTAGAATTATTACCATTTTCCTGTGCCAGCAAATTCATTGTCTGGGGTATTTGTGAAAAACATATCTTCAAAGATGCTTTACATACATTTTACTCAAAAATCTTGATACATTTGAAACTCAGGATCTATGCTGGCCATGGATGGTTGTCACACACAAAACCAAAAATGTTTTGAAAAGTTTGAAATAATCACTATATGTGCAAATAAGGTCCTCATCTCTGTGTTCCAGGAGGCTGGGATATGTAATTTCCCCCAGATTTCAGTGTAGAGAAGGCATGGAGAAACAAATCATGAAAAAATAAAGGAGGGGACAAGAAGGTTAATGTGGCAAGGACTCACCACCTTCTGTCACCCCCAACACAGAGAACAGGAATCTGCTGGATCTGCTCAGGCCAGAGGATGAAGCAGCAGCACTGGGATCATTCCCTGACATGGTTTCCCCACAGTTTCCTTTCCCCCCTGGGAAAAGGCCCCTCTTACTTCAGACAGTCACCAAGGCCAACATTTAGCTTGTAAATGCAATATGTATTTTAATCAGTTTACTTTTTCTGAGCTCCTATGTGTTTCTTCCCCTACAGAATTATTCTGAGTGGACTATTAGAATAAAGCAGGATCAAGACAGAGCATATTATGCCATATTATAGCAGGGTTTCATTAATCAGTTTCTCATTAGAATGATGCTCTTCTATTGCAGTGTTTAGCCCTACAAGGTATGACATGACATATCTATGGTGGACACTGTTCAACACAAAGTCCTTTACTGGCTCAATATAAATATCACTTGGTCTTCCTACATCTGACAGCACAAATCCTGAAAAAAAAGTGAAAATTGTAAATTATTTTCAACTTGTAATTTATTTTACTTGTAAATTATTTTTAACAGCAATAATAACCACCATAGTATGGCCCAGATTCTTCTTTCTCATTGCCCTGAGTTAATTCCTTAAAAGCTGACTCCTAAGCTTGGAATAAAAGTATCATGCTGCATAGGTATGCAATAAAAATATTTTAAAATGCACAAAAAAATCAACTAGTTTCCCATCAGAAAAGCTAAGATGTCAGAAAGCTGACTTCTTTTTCAGCAGCTGTTATATACTTAATTTTATTCTTTCTTCTTGTCTGCCTGCCTTGAGTCCTGTTTAACAGAGTCCTAAATTTAACAGAGATACAGTGTTCATAATCAGCATTTAGGTGATACTTTAGCTGAATTCCAATCCAGAGCACTGTTTTATGTTTATTCCTTAACTCACCCCCTCAGAACATTTCCCATCAAGCATTGTGCAAGTTTAGTATTGCAAGCACAGAGGCTGTCAGAGACCAAGGCTGTCTGTTGCAATGCTGTTGAATTTGCTCCTATGGAATAAGGGGGAAAATGGAAAAGAGGAGAGATAATTTACGAGTCAAAAAGCAAAACTGAAAGTGCACTGCTTCCCTGGGAGCATATTTGTTAATTGCCCATGCAACTACTGGCTTTTGCAAAGCCAGAGCCCGTGGCACAGAGATGTGACATCCCTCTAGGGAAGTTTAATTTGTGTTGAAATACTCAGGGTAGGACCTGGCTCATGGGAATGCCCAGGAAATCTGCCCCTCTGTGGGAATTGGGAAAGGATAAAAGTTTCTGAAATATGGTGCAGAGAGCTGGCATGAAATGCCTTCTCCAGGGACTGCAGTGTCCCTAAGCACCTCTGCAAGCTATTCCAGCTCCCAGGCTCCCTTCTCTAAAGAGGAGCCTTGGGATTCAGCCTGCTCAGCTCATTTGGAAGGGGTTGGCAGCTAAGGACAGAAATAGTGGCATTTCCCTAAGGACAGAAATAGTGGCGTTCCCCCTCCACACAGAACAGCCTCGTGGTTTAAACATCATTCATAAAAGAAGATTTCTGTGACAGACTTCTACTCAGCTGAGAAAATACAAATATTTTGAAGGAAATCATTTGCCCTTATGAGTAAGAGCTGGAGACTCCTTATCTAAGGTGTTGCAATGGAATAGAAAGGAGAACAAGATTTAAATAAGAGGCCTAAAATACAATAAGAAACAGCACAACTGCTAGGAAATACATTGTAAATGTGAGAATTAGCAGAGGAATTTGGATGATTCAAGGTGGACTAAGGATTCTCACTGCAGAACTAAACAAGCATCTGTCACACATACACAGAAGAATATCCAATCCTCAGGGCAGAGACTCTCACTAGACAACAGCTTCAGTCCTACCTTTCCTACAGTACTTTGGTTTATAGTACAGAAAGACAATGAAGATAATGACAAGCTCTTCAGCTCACCATTCTGTGAAGGAAAGTGCAGTCTATTGTTTCACCTCCCAACACTGAATGTGGATCTTATTCACAATCCCTTAACTCAAAGCACCTAAGAAGTCCCTGAGAAAAAGACCTTCATACAAATCTCTGCAATTGCAACCACCAGATCAAGCTACAGGATTTCTTAAGCACTCATGAGAGTCTCTGTGCAGGTCCCATGAGCACTGCTCACACAAAATGTACTAAATTTAGGGTCTCCAGAAACCAGCAGTCTCAGGAAATGTGAATCATTTTTTTGAACCCCTATCCTGTCATGGTATTTTGAAGTCCATCATAACTATCAATGCAGTCTATTATACTTAAGAGCACACATTCACACATCATACAACTCCACAGAATCCCTTACCTTTATCTGTTCTACAAAGCAATGATAACAATGGGAACATTTTCCTCCTACAAACTCAAGTAATCTAATTCAGTCTCTCTTTCTAATCAATATTTACAAAGTTATTTATAACAAAGGCAACCAAATTATTTAAGCCAGAATTAAGTGATTCACTCCAACTTGTTTTTTTCATCTAGTAATACAAGTTAGAATTGTTGCCATATTTAGAACACTTTTCTGTTTGCCATTAGAATGAAACAAATTTCTCCAAAGTTGCTGAGTCTGTTGTTCAGCATGTCTAACTAAAAGGAGAATTTATATTCCCTACAAATAAAAGGAAAAACACACAAACAATTGATCCATGACTGTTTAATTCCATGTCTTGCTACAGAATTGAGACATTCAAGAGCAAAAATATTGAATAGAACATGTGAGCACTTGCAGCCCAGGAAGGAATGGACTTGCATTCTGCAGTGTATTTGAATGAAAATATGATAAAAAAGAAATTTGTTGCAAGTGAACTGCTACACTAGGAAATTTTATATCTGGGTCATTGTACAATCATCCTTGCTGGCAGAGGCATCTTGCCATGTATATGCACAATACAGGTTTTGAAAGTAGTTACCTAAAATTAATGTGCCTTTATTTTATTCTCAACAATGAATAATAATCTATCATAATAGAGAACCACAGACAAGTTTTAATGCAGTTCCTTTAGTCCAGCAGAACAGGGTGAATGCCTGCTCAGCACCCTGGGACCTCCAGTTAACACCTTATATTAAGTATTCAAATGTTACAGAATTCTTTTGAAAGCTTTGTAATGCCAAGTTTCAATTATACTTAAAATTTCACACATATGAAAGACAAAACTTTAATATAAAATAGTAACAATAATAATTATAATAATGATTATATTTAAATCAAATATTGAAATGAGACAGAGAAAACTTCGGCTCCTTTTGTATTCTGAAAAATAGTTTTAGTATTGAAGAATAAAATTATACTGGTATACTGGAGCATTTGAGAGGTGAAACCCCACAAAGAAAACTTCAGACACTGGCTTTAGATGCTGCATTTGCCTTTAGCATTTACACTTATTCCTGCAAGAATTATTTTCATAAACTACATTTTCCCAGTGTACCAGACAATAAAACGCACCTGCTCAAACTTCTTCAGTCTTGTATCTTCTCTTTCTGTTGATATAAAAATCTGTCCTGCATTTCTGCAGTTCCAGTTTGCTTCATGATAGGTTTTATCAAAACATCTCACTCCCTCAGATGCACGAATAGTCTGAGATTAAGTTTTTTTGTCTGATGTTGTTTGCATCCAAAATTAACTTGACACTGAAATTAGTACAGAAATAACATTCTGCCCACCACATTCAGCAGAAGTTTCCCTGTATTTACACACACTTTAAGTGTTCTGCTCTCCTTGATTTGAGTGGAGGACTAGAAACTTGAGTACCAGAGGGAAAGATAAAATTAATGATCCAATTTGGGCTCTATAAATCAAGAGTAATTCCACTGACTCGAGTGGAATAACTAGAAACAAGATCTGCTAAATGCTTCTGGATTTTCTCCTGCTAAGGAAGTGAGTTACTTTTAACCTTCTCCAGAGACACCTCCTGATCCTGAGTATCTTACTGGATTTGTTCACACAAGTATCTATCAGTTACAGTGCTTTATGGATTTGCCAAGGTTTTTTAAAGTAAAGAAACCCAAGCAGAAAAAGCTGTTCCATGTCTATTGGAGATGGGAATCCTGTGAAATTTAATGGATCTGATGAATTATCAGGTAAACTATTTAAGGAATGAAAAAGCATTTAATACACTAACCAAATACTTTACACAGATCTATCCAAGGTCTAAGATGGATAAAAAAAACCACAAAACGAAATGCCTATGAAACGCTTTCCTTGAAGTAAAATGATAATTCAAAGGTGGCAGACCAGTCTGGCTGCATTAGACAGGGAACTCGAGTGACCAACACATTCTGCTGATAGAGAGGTTTGCAGTGCAAGAATGGTCAGTGCCTTTGCCTAATTAATCTTTCCAGGCCAGATACTCAGTGTCCTTCCATTAATGACTTTGTTGGTCAATCAATAGTTTCAGTGACATGGGAGAAGCATCTCCCAGTTGCTTCTGGTAAAGAATAATTTCTGTGATTTTGTGTTATTTAGGAAATTGGCTGTATACATTGAAGATATAAATCAAGATTGTCTTTGGTGCTAACACAGCCTAAAAAGAAAAATTTCTTGATGTTCTTTGAATATGTAAGTAGAAAAGTCACTAAACAGTATTTTAAAGAATCTGACAACTTTGAACCTCTTCAGATTAACAAAAGAAAGGGAAACACAAATATATTGATATTTTCAATGAATGTTATTGCAGATTACAATGTATTTTATAACTGCCAGTTATGAATTGCAGCAGCAAAACCAACCATGAACAGGACACCTCTCAATATAGCATTTAGTTCTACTTCCATAAATCTTCTGTTTCTCTTACCACAATTTGAGATTTAAACATCATTGTTAAATACAGCAAATAACTAAATTGGCTCCTACCTGATATAGCTGGTAAGACTCCAGACTGTAATACTGCTGTTCCCTAAAGAAAACAGAAAATTTTAGAATTAAAAATCTTTACAAGAAATAAAAACTTAAAGAAATATAGGAAATATATAAAAGTAGAAGGAAGGGGAGGAAATCAGAAATGTGGCCAAGATTTCATTTTTGAAAAAGAAAAACCATCCCACAACATTTCAGAAAATATTAGATTATACTTGACAAAGATGCCAAAATGCCAACAGAAGTTTGATGTGTAAAATTACATCAGATGTGGGGCACAGTTAAATTATCATTGAAATTAGAGGAAAGACAACAAATAACTACAAGAATCAGCTTTGATTAGATAAAAAAATGGGCCTAAGATAATTAAAAATATAAAAGCAGTGTTTTGTTATTAATTGATTTTTTCAGTCTTTAAGATTGTCTTCATTTCCCTTTTCAATATATTATATTTTATTATTTCTGCAGCTCTGAGGCCTCCTGCTGCAATCCTCTGTAAGGGAGAGACTTCACTAACAGCAGCAACTGCAAAGGCAACTCAGAAGAAAAAACAAGAGCAATGTAAAAGCTACCTCTTATGATTCTACAAAATACAGCAAAACGTGCTTTTGCCTGTTTTAAAGTTATTATGGCATCATGTACAAATGTAAGTGCATGGTTTTCAAATGCAGAGCATAATGCAGAACTCAACCCACCCCATGATTACATCAAAGGAGAAAAGGGGTAAGTGACCTCACTCAAATCATATGCTTTTGTTACACCTGCTCTGATACTCAGACAAAAACTAACAACGTGATTATCTAAGGCCTGCATGCCTCATAGTATTACTCATAAATATAAGTTAAATATCCATGTATTTATATATAAAAACATATAACCTTTTACCTGTGGCCCAGGAGCCGAGTGCTGGGGTCTGTGCTGCACCCCCCACCACAGCACCCACAGTAAGCAGATCTGCACCATTCCTGTACCACACACCATGAGCTGGCCAGGCCTATTTTAGCTCTGGTAGTGATCTAGCTGCTCTCAGATGACATTCATTTTTTATGTTCTGCTTCCAGATATCTTGGGTAGAGTTCAATGTTAGGATGTTCAATGATAGATGTTAGGAGAACCCACTGGTTTGATATGCTGGGTCATTATTCATAGATTAGCAACGTTGCCCTGAAGTGCTAAATAGAATTTAAGCCTGGCATTAATCTCTGTGTGTACAAATAACCACCATGGCACAATCAAAATGGGATTTTCTTTTCCCCTTTCTGTATATATTTGAAATATCTTTTTCTTCCTCTCACCTTTTTTTTTTCTTTTAAGGTTTCATTTTATTATATTCAAACTTTCACTCACTTTAAATTTCATGAAATATGTGATTGATCACACCAGTTCTCATTAAAAATAAAAAATCAGCAGTTAAAAATACTGTCCCATACGAAGAGGAGCAGGCCTACCCAGCTCTACTCAACTTTTCAGTGATTACATACCTAATCCTGCTCTGTTGCTGCTTTTAGGAGTTTTAGTCCTTGGGTCCAAGAATAGCCCAAAAAAGTCCAGATCATCTAATATAACCTCCACAGCAAGGAGCAAAGATATTGTAGGGCACAGTTTTCTGGCTAAAGAAAAAGTTTTGCCAGATTCACAATGACAAAAAGCACCAAAACAGTTTTGCGAGTTCCCCTCTGTGGCATAAAAAGAAGCCAGAAGCTTGCAAGTTAGTTAGGTAGAAACAAAAACAGGAAAATAATTAATTCTTCCCACTATTGGCTATGATGGATAGCTGATGAATATTAACCAAGCATTTTCACAGAGCAAAAATATTTTTGTTTCCTATTTTGCCTGCTAAAAAGGAGTAACCTACACTTCCAAGAAAGAAGCAGACTCGCTTCTGTAGGTTGGAATTCTGAGCAGGGCTCCATCATCACTGGCAAGAGGAATGAAATGCCAGTCACCTGATGATTGTGTCAACATTTCAGACACACCTCATCAGCCACAGCTTATGTAATTCCCTTTGTGTATCTTCAGAAATAAAGCTTTTCTTTCAGCTCATCTAAGTTTGGCAGCTTTTTTATAGCTCCATTATTCTGCGCCTACTGAGAGTTAAGAGTTCTCAGCACAGGAAAGATGCACCTCTTGGAGCAGGTCCAGAGGATGGACAGAAAATGATGGGAGGGCTGGAGCAGCTCTCCTTTGATGAAAGGCTGACAGAGCTGGGGTTGTCCAGCCTGAAAAAGAGAAGGCTCCTTGGAGCAGCCCTTCAATACTTGCAGGGCATTATAAGAAAGATGGGGACAGACAATTTAGCAGACTGTGTTGTGATAGGACAAAGGGTAATGGTTTTAAAATAAAAGAAGATAGATTTAGACTGGATGTAAGGAATAAATTTTTACTATGAGGGTGGTGAAACACTGGCATAGGTCACTAAGAGAAGTTGTGGATGCCCCATCCCCAAAAACATTCAGGATAAGGCTGTATGGGGCTCTGAGGAACCTGACCTAGTGTCCCTTGCAGAGGGTTAAAATGTGACCTTTAAAGGTCCCTTCCAGTACAAAATATTCTCTGCTTTTTAGGTCTCTTTTGCTTTAGTCTAAGTACATATATGAAGTTTTGTCCCAGTCTGAGTCCTCAGACTGGAAGAAGAAAGACTCAATATAAATGAGAGGCTCCCAGATTCTTCTTGTTACAAAACGGGACTTTGTACTTGACAGTAATAGAAGCAAATATTTGCATTGTGAGATTTTTATTCTGCACATACTAAAAATGCACTCATAAACAGAGGCTTGATTGCAACATTGGTCAAATGCTTAATTTTCACGGAGGAGATGATTTAGATTGTTTTTCCTCCTCTCCCTTTATTTTAAAGCTATTATGTAGTAATAAGGCTATGCTAAATATCCAGTTTTTCAAGAGGAGACCATGAAAATCATGACTCAAAATCCCTGAGTGCCTGAAAAGCAGGAACTGTGAAGCAGACTTCAACAACAATGAACAAACACTGCCTGCTGTGTGTAGCTGGTGGCAACATCATCACAACCCTCTGACTGCTTACATAGTTCGTGGGTAGAGGGGGGCAGCAGATTACAGTCACATAATATAATTTACTACAATAAACTTGAACTATCAGAAACTTCACAAAGAAGCAAAGGGCTCAATGAGAGATCTCGAATTAAGATTTTGAAATCTACATCATAAAGAAGTTTAAAATGCTTTTAGGAAATGGAAGAGGAAATGTATGTCCAAAGCTCTGCAAAGCCCAGATATTTCAGCAAAAATGAACCATTCCCTAATGAAACTGACAGTACTTTTCTTGTAAGGATTAAAGACTATGACTTATTCTATTATTCTAAATCACAGTAAAGTTTAAATCTTGAATGTTTAAGCTGCCACAAGAAAACAAAGTTCCCAGGAAAGGTCAATAAATACAGGCATGTGGAGCAACCTTTAAAGGTCATCTGCCTTGATGGACTGTTCCATCCAGCAGTTGATCAGGTTCAGAACAAATGATACAAATTTTTTAAACTCTATGATCCTTCCTAACAACTCCAAATGAAACAAACTCCTGCCCATAGCATGTTTCAGGTGCAGGGCTCCAGTTTCAGCCACAAATTCCTGATTACTCAGTTTTGTCTGTCACAAGCCAATTGCCACCCTACTGAAGGCAGTTCAGAAACATCTCCACTTGCGCAGCCAAACCCAAACATCAATTATTTTATGAGGCATGAAACTGGTAATTTCAGTGCCACTGGCAAACTGTGGGCTGTGCCACATTAAAATATACCCTGTAGGATAATCAAGCTCTGCTCATCTACAAGATACAGGTCTTGTTCTAAAAACAAGAGGTGAGAAACAATGAAAAGCATTGTTTCATTCTAGTCCAGATTTGTATTGCTATCTTCTCTCTCTCACGTTTTTACAGAGGTCTCTGCAGCTGTGATTGTTATATACTTCTGTTGAGAGGCATCTCCTGCTCCTTGTTCTGGGCTCCCCAGCTGCCTGCAGCCAGGAGCCGCTCGTCACACAACCCAGAACACAACCATTAACATCAGAATCATTAGCATCATTACCTCCAAAAATGACACAACTTGCCTATAGCACACTCTGAAGCTGCCCACTCATGGGAGAGAAAGAAAAGCTGGGTTGAGCTCCTTTCCACAAAAGCCAGTAGTTGGATCCACGTGCCAGGCAGCAGAAATTCAGGTGGGGGAGTCTCAGTTGCAACACTGAAGGGTCAAATTTCAAGCACTGCTACTGGTAATAAATGAGCCCATGGGAAACTGACACAGCAACAAGGCACATGACTTGCTCTTGTCTTTGGCTTTTCAAAACCAGACCTAGAATTACTACACTCAGAACAGTCACACAAGGAGTGTGCTGAACAACTGGGCTGTAATGAGATTACATGGGCACATACCAATTTTTCCATGGGACATCTGTCTCAGTCACTGCACGAGAGAGACATGTGTGGGTACAATCAAGATGGCATGAGCAATGGTAAATCTGTCAATTCCTTAACAGTGAGGAGCTTAACTTTTGAACTCAAACAACATCCTTTTAACATCACACACATATGCACAGAACTATTCTGACAGAATTCTAGAGGAAGAAGCTATACAATACTATCCAAGGCATATAAAATACCTGGTGTAAACACACCAGTGATGTTTGTGTCTGTCTCCAGGCATTGCTACAAGCCAAACTTGCATACTTGCTAGACACAAATATAAGTCAGGAAAATGTACAGCTGGCCCAAGGCAGTAACATTCCAAGACAATAGCAAAGTCTGAAGGCACACAACACCAAACCCTCCTAAACTGTCTTAACACCAATATCAGCTAGACAGCTTGTAATTACAGAGACATGCCCAAAACTACAAGTTATAACACATAAAGACGCTCTGCCACCTCCATCAAACTGAGCATTTGTCATTCCATTGCTTACTAATTTCATAAGGTTTGAATTTCTTGTAGTTCCTCAAAGATTGGTATGATGGCTCCAGATAAAACAAAATTATCTAATACTTCTGTAAATTTGAAAGTCTCTCATGTTTAACCATGGGTAAAATTCAGAAGCACTAATTTCTATACAGGTAGAAGCTTCACTTCTGTGAAACTTCACTTCTTCAATTCACTCTATGAAACTTCATTGTTTCATAGAGTTTTTGTAGGGATAAATATAGTGACAATCTGCAGAGAGAGAGGCTGCAATAGCAAACTCTCCAGGGAGAACTATATAAGAAACTCAGATGGAAAGATGGACACTAATGATTATGAATATTGCTGAAAAGATGAGTTAATCCAAGATTCTGAAGAGACCTCACAGGACAAAGACACTGAAGTACAGTCAGAGAACACTTCACTCCTGGTTCATGATACAGGAGGACTTTTCACAGCAGGAGCCAGGACTAGGCTGAAGAATCCCAGCAGCCAGAGGAAATGCAGACATAGCAAATTGCCTCTGAAATCCAATGTATTTGATAAACACAGCCAGAATGGTGGAGGAGTTAGAAGACAGGAACTAAAAAAGATTATTCATGAAAAATAAAAACACCACATGCAAATGTCACAGGATATATTCCTCAAAGTTAATTGTGGGGTCACAGCATCTCCTGATTTCAGAGCACAGAGCTCTGAACAAACATGCCTGTGAATTGATGCTAGGTACATAATACAATGCATTAACATCAGCTTTCACTGCCTCATCTTTCACCAGATATCTCATAATAATCATTCCACCATTCAGGGCATTAAAGACTCCTTATAGATGCCATTAAAATAGATCACACTCAGCTCAGAAATAATAAATGCTTTCTCTCCAACTGTGAGGTCTAAGAATGAAGGCAAATACCCTGATATAATCTGAAGTTCACTACGTCATATATTCTTAGGGTGAAAAGAAAGACAACCAATTCTTCCAGGCAATTAGAATCATCTGCACTGCTCCCCCCAGCTCCTCAGCTGAGCTCTCCTGATTTACAGTAGCAGATGATGTTCTGCAGTTTCATGAAGAGGAACAATTTTTAATTTAAGCATTAAGACACACAGCATATTTTCTAATTCAAAACTGGGTTGTCAGCATTTAGAGATGTTTTCATAGAAACATTACATTCTCTTTTCCCCTTTCCCAGAGCCTTGTTCAGCTCAGCTCCTGTTAAACCACCTCTCTAAAGCACAGGTAGAAACGTCTGCTGCAATGCTCACACACGAGTTCCAACACACACTTTTCCAGTCTGTTTAGTGTCCAGCAGTGCACCCACAGCATTGCCTTAGCCAGTCCCATTTCCACAGGTCAATACAGGTGCTCTTCCTCAGCTTGCAGCTGAATCACAGTAAACACTGTAGCTTTAGCCATGCAAAGAGAGAGGCTGCATTTCTTTTAGAAGTTGTGAGGCCTTTATGGAGAGATGTTTGTGAACAATAAAAATCAACATTAATAAGCTATATGTTTGTATTCTTATAGAAAGACAGTAAAATTACAGGCATCTGTGCCTGCAGCTGCATTTTACCATAAAAGAATATTTTAAATTTAATTCAGTGTTGATAACTGGAAGGAAAAAGAACCTTCCTATTTATGTTAAAAAAAATTTTTTTAGAGAGACTGGCACTTCTAAAGTCTTGTCAAGTGCAATGGAAACAAAGTAATGTACTCAAAGTCAGAGGCTTCAATTCCATGTATTCCGATTTATGTTTCATATATCCCAAATTCCAACAGGGGGTAGCATTACACTTCTGAAAGAATATTTGTTATTTAGAATACACTCAGTTTCCCCACATTTGATAGTCTGATCTTCCTTGTACAACAGATCTGTTAATTTCCACTCATTCTGCACCCAAGGAAACCACATAAGGCAGAGACTCCAGCAAAACTCCCCTAACACTGAAATTGAGGCTCAGATGGGCCCAAACAGGTATGAAAAACAGCAGATTTGACTGCTGTGCAAATAATCAGTGTGTGATTCTCAGCTCATTCTTCTTGCTGTGCACATAACAGAAACAGGAGAGGCAAGGTGCTCACAGATGGGGTGCAACACCTCACATGATCCCTTCCCTTTGCATTTTACAGTTCACAAGGCTGACTGTGTCCCCTCTCAGCATCTCAGTACTGCAGAAACACCTGTGAAAACCTGACCAATGGGAAGTACTGTTCTACCTTTCCTCAGAACAGCACAGCCCAATAGAAAGCACAGAGTTCTGAGTCAGAGCTTTAACCCATTTCAAGATTGTAAAAGTCAGTACATAAATATTGTGGAGCAGGAAGCTTGGAGAGGCTGAAAATAAACAAGAATATATGGACCTATGGACACATGCTCACAAAGGGATGCAGGTGGCCTTGCTCTTGTGGTTAGCAAAGCAGCAATTTATGGAAAACTTACACACAAAAGTGCATGAAGTATCCCCCTTACCAAAGTTTTCTGCTAACAACAAGATTTAAAATCCAAGTCAGCTTTTCATGAAGAAAAGGGATCCCTTTTTGCAAATAAAGAGTTCAACTACAACTCTACAGCTGCAGTAACAGACAGTAAATAGAGCAGGACTCAAATGAAAACATTTGAAAAGCTGGAAGAGTGAAATTTCAGTTATTAGATACAAATCAAACCTGCCCCTGTGGGCTATTAGAGATGGAGAAAGTTTATGTTAAGCTTTAATTACCATTTTGGAACATTCACCTGGGGAAAGCCCTAAGAAAAGACTTTTTCTTCCTCTACTTCCCCAAAGACTGTTGTTCCACAGCATGAGCTTAGCTTCTTCTGGCACTAAAAATACACTTGTGCCTGTCTTGTAGCTGATGGAGCTATGCCAATTTACATTAGACTAGTTACTTGATTCCTTCCTTCCAGCCCATTCCACATGAAGACACAGAGAAAAGAATCCTTGTTATAACCTGTGCATCCTGTTCCACAGAGAGAACTAGAGTGGGCTTAATTATGGGCCTATGAAGAATAAAAATGAAAGCCTTGCAATATGATCTTCACATTCATTTTCCTCCTTTTTTAACCTCACATTTAGAGCTATAGTTAGTCAACTTCTTCCAGAAAAAAATTATTAACAAGATAATCAGTGTTCATCAGTAGAAAGAAATGGATGGAAGGAGAAGGACAAATAAGGGAGGAAAAGCTCAAAATAGTAAAATTAAGACAAGTGTTTTTCTTTATCCCTGGCCCATCACTGAAATTATGGTTTGTCAAAAGTAATGAAACTATAATTAAGCAGCACAGCTCCAAAGGATACAGATACTTAACTATGCATGGGAGCTGCTCCCAGGTTTGTTCTATATCAGAGAGCAGTGCTATAAATTATTAGGCACAATTATATCTGTAGTTTTTTTCCAAAGCCTCCTATAGCAGTTATCTCTATAGCACGTGTGTTCTGCTTGACTTTGTGTCTCCAGGAATGAGATGAGTTGGCAAACTTCATCTGGAAATGTTTTCCTTGTGCTACAGGGGATTCAGGTATACAGTTACCTGATACAGCCCACTTAGCACTTCTCTGTCCTTCCAATAAACCAGATCTGGAAAAGGTTTCTATTTCCTTAATATTTTCCAGGCTCAAATTTCTAGTACATCCAAAATTGCTTCCAATCAGCATTGAATTAGCAGAGGATTCCACAGAATCCAGACTACTGCAGAGGATGTGGCAAGGGGAGAGGGAACACAGCCAGAGTTCATGTCCCACTGATTCCCAGCTGTTGAAACAGTCATTTTAGTTGACTGACAGCTGGCTGCTGCACTTTATCCTGTGAATAGCCCAATATCCTCATGTGACAAGACTCAGGAGCACAAAGTCAAATTTAAATCCCCTTTTCCATCTACACTTTGGACTCATGTGGGATTGAACTTCTGCAGAGAAAGTCCCAAGGTCTGCTTTCTTTCATTTACCCTGTTTTCAGAAAAAAAAAAGTGAAAAGACATAAAAGATAACTCCAAGGAAGACATAAAAGCAGAGCTTGCATGCAGCAAAGGCATTTTACTCAGTCTAGAAGATCTATATATGACTGGTGTTCACTCATCCCATCCATCCATTTCATTTATCATATTAATCACACTTATTTTGACCATAACATCCTCATCCCACCCTAGGAAGTTCAGTCTAAATTTGACATACACACACACAAATTTTGTTATATTGATGCATCAAATTTTCCCTGGAGTTGAACCAGAGGGGACAGAAAAGCAAGGTCCTCATAACATTTTTCCCTACACTTCTGTCCTATACTCATGGGTTGAATTACTGGCTGAAGTAAGATAGTTTTCCAAGGCACAGAATGTTAAACTAGCAGGGATGGCCAGAATGCAAGGAAGCACTTCCCTCTGCAGTGTCATTTAGGAATGGAACAAAGTTTGTGTGCAACTGAAAAAAAGAGCATTTTTCACACTTTAAAAAAGATATACTCAGTTGGTCAGGTGTAGTAACTGAGGTTTCACTGTGTCACCTTGCTTCTTATCCAGAGTTCCTAAATTTCAAAGCTAAATTTAGCCAGAATCAAGGGAACTCAATTGGGACAATTTGCTACCCTAAACACTGTTCCAGAAGTTCTCTGCAGTCGTCTGCTCTCCCATCTCTTACTGGGGGAGAAGTCAGTTTTACCTAATCCCTGTTTGAGCAAAATGGTTTTTGATCTAATAGAGAAACTGGGGGGGAAAGAAGTAATTGCATCCAAAAAAAATTGCAAAATTAGATTTTATGCAATATGCTTCTCCATAAGGATTTTGGAAAAGAATACATTAAGAAAACATAATACCAGTATAGTTTTTTCTCTTTTGTTACAACTTGGCTTGAGATTCCGGCATATCCTCAAGCATGTTCTTGATATCTTGCTCCTTTTAAATGCTAAAAAATCGCTCAGCCCTCAGGCTAATCCCATTCTTAGAAAGAACTGATCTTCAACTGCCATGTCCTCAGTCTCAGATTTTCTGAGTCAATTGAGTGTAAGGGCTCCCACATTCATAACTTTTT
This sequence comes from Thryothorus ludovicianus, assembly GCA_013397245.1. Taxonomy (NCBI): domain Eukaryota; kingdom Metazoa; phylum Chordata; class Aves; order Passeriformes; family Certhiidae; genus Thryothorus; species Thryothorus ludovicianus. Next base: position 1,467,479 of record VZTB01005283.1, on the reverse strand, counting down.
TCTGGTAACTGCAGTTCTTGAAAGACATCATTCTTCTAGCTCAATTTCATGTACAAAAAATATTCTATTGAAATAACTTATTCAATGCCACTGCTTTGTGGTCTTTCATTACATAGAAAACGGCTTTCAACGATTTGTTGAAGTTATAAAAACTAGTGATAGACTTGCCATCAATTTAAAACAAAAATTGTGGAGCAGCTGCTTCATCCTGGCAGGTTGATTTTTTCCTTTAGCAACTCTCATTAATTACTTCCTTTTCTGTCCACAGTTCTCTTAAAAGGCGAATAAACTTTCTGTCTCTCTCACTTCCATGTGAACAACATTTCATTTATATTATCTTTAGCACTTGGACAGAATTTTCTAGATCCAAAGTCCTGTAGAAACACCATCCCATCAGACAACAGCCTTGGGAAGCAAATACAGATATCACAGATACACAAGAAAATCCTAACACAAAATCCCTGCATCAGTCCAAATCTTAAGCTTCTGACATCTCTTTATAAAGTGAGACAGTGACCAAAACACCACTTTGCCATCACAAACTCCTCCAGGAGTCTGCCTGCTATAGACAAGCAGCTTTATGGCACGGTGGGCAGGCTGGTAAAATGCACTCAGCACTAAGCCAGGCAGAGCAAGAGCACCAGATCTCAGTATGGATTCTCTCTCTATTACCTGAGGTCCAGAGCAGTCAATTCCACACTTCTACTATGGGATAGAGCTTGAAATCTGCCTGTTTTAAATATCAAAGATCCATCTTAATTATTTTAACTCACATGCAGCCCCAATCTCTAATGAAGTGAAGATTTTAGTTACACTGATTTCCATGGCCTTGCTTCTAGGAGTGTCAGAAGAAAGGAGCTGAAGTCTGCACAAGACTTCTGCTGAACTCAGAGAGACCCTTGCGTCAGAACTGTATAATTGCATGAGAAGTAAATTTGACAGTCTTATCTTCTTTATGAGCTTTTAAAGAATTCCCTCTCCTTTTTCTTCTAGATAAGTTCCCTGGTATTTCAGCAGAAGTATACAGAATTCTGCATAATAAAGTAATAAATAAAATCTCAACGAACTTTAAAAACAATCCATCCTGAAAACTGGTAGGCATTTTTGTATCAGAATGGCTTATGCACATTTACTACCTTCTTTGCCTATGGGAAGCATTCATTCAGTTCTGAACATATAAATATATTTCAGTGATTCATTCCTCAAATTGGTTTCAGTATAATGAAACCATGGAGCAGGTTCAATGGAGCACGTAATAAACCATTTTCTATCCAGAGGATTTGTTGCCACATATTTTCATGCTAACAAATGCCAAAATTGCATTACCCATATGAAGACGTTGTTACCATATTATTACATTTCACAAATGTAATAGCTGGAAAAATTATTTGCTCTTTATGACTAAAGTAATGCAACTTGGAATAGAGTTGAATATGACAAACAGTAAGGATTTGCCTACATCACAACACAGCTAACACCTTCAGATATAAACTGATAACAAGTAATTACAAGTCACTGTAATTCTGCTGACATATTATGGCCAGATTGAAAGTACTTCCATTGATATCTCAAAGTAATAAGTATATTGGGAATCTTGAATTACCAAAACTAATTCCTCTCCTATGTCTTGTCCTGAGCTGTGGACAAGCTTAAGCACAGTTTTGTATAATGTTGTTGGAACACATTTCACCCTTCTAATTTGCATACTTCCAGTGTTAAGTGGCTCTGTCAAAAAAGGTTGGTTGGAAAGGTCACACCCCTACTGAGCATCTATTTTCAGTCCTCTCATCTACTCACAGTGAGCTGCTGTTAGCCCCCCAGACATCCCATCTAAGTGATTGCTATCCTACTGACACTTGCCAATTCCTTCTGAGCCATGCAATTACTTTGATACTGACTGTTAATCAAAACAAAATATTTCCTGCATAGTCTTTTTAATGCACAACATTAAAAATAGAATGTTGGCAGACATTACAAACATTTTTCAGAAATACAAGCCAAGGAATTGAAGTTTTTTAAAAGTAACTTTCTTTATGATCTTCCAGAAGGAGATAACCCATACAAGAATAAAACTTGGGAATCTTAATCCAGGGCTGCTACTGGAATTATTCTTTTCCCCTGAGTTCAGCTCCATGTAATCTATGCTTTCCTTACACCTTTTTGTGCTTCCTTCCTCTGCAGGTGAATTTTACTTTCTTTCTTTTGGAAAATGAAGATAGAAAGGGTCTGCTAACACTGTAGGATTCTGTTGAATGTTTTCAGAAATAAATGGATTTCTATTTAAGGCAGGGGGAAGACAGAAAAAGAAGCCTTCCATTTTCTCATTTTGGCCATATTCCAAGTAATCTGAAGAGTCTCCTTTACAGCTGGATCAAAAACAGAAACCCCACAAACCCTACATCCCAAAGGGAATAATTTTTTCTAGCTTTTATTGTCAGATGACTCTTCCTTCAAAGCATCTCTTTCTCTCTCTTCAGAAAAGCTACTGCTCCCAACAGAGGAAGAAGCAGCCATTGGTATTAGTAATAATAAAAGCTATTATCCAGCTTGATTGTATTTAGGGGAGGAAGCCAATTTTCCCATTTGTTCATTGTGATGGAGTTAGAAGGTCAATACTCTGGTTTATCAATATCTCCAAGGCTCTCTGACAGAAAAGCAATCCAGCAACACTTGTGTTTGGTACAGAAGAATGAATCCAGCTGAGTTACATTGTCTGCATTCTCTCATGTAAGGAAAGATGCTCTCTTCTCCTCACATTGCTATCATTTCACTTACCAGTGTTTCTGTGGCAGGCACTTCTTTTCCCATTACAGACCCAGGCTGTCTGTTCCCTTTAGTGCCAGATCCCAAGTGCCAACTCTTATTATTCCAAATTTTGATTAAAACCCTTATTCTTTGCACAAAAGTTGTGAAGATTCTTTCATGATAGATGGAGAGTGCCTTGAGTATAGTGTTTTAGATTAAAGATAAGGTAACCTCCTACAGGGATGGAAGCAGGTCAGATCTGCACTGCCCTGGTGGGGTTGGCATGTTTCGTGTTACTGTGACATCTCAAACCCAAATTCTTACCCCTTGAGCTCCTCCATGCACACCTTTGGAAGAGCCAGGTCACTTATGTGAGCTCTTACCAGCAACAGCAATGGAAAAGGAAGCTAGGTTTGTTCTTGATCACTTGAGAGTGAAGCCTCCTGCCAAGAAGCATTACAACACTGTGCAAGTTAACTGAGGCACTAGGAAGAAAAAAATTTCTTCCTTTCCTGCAAGCTGACATTAAACAATATCTCTACACAGTGCATTAGACCTGGATGGGAGATGAGATCAAGAGGGTGGAGATCATCTCTACATTAGACTTGGGATCCTGGCCAAAACTACAAAGAGGAAAACAAAACAAATGTACCTCTAAGCCTGACACTACATCCACCTGTTTCATGCCACTTTTCTCTGTCAGCTTCAACTGGAGAACATACTTTTGCTCATCCTTGGTCTGCACAGCACTGGGTGCTTTCATCAGCATAACCAATTCCAGAAATTACTGCATCTCATTGCCAAGAGCAGCAAGGATTCTTCTATTTCAGAAAGATGCTGTGGGAAAATTGGTGAGCTTTAAGATACTTTTGAATCTATGAAAAGTCTGAAGAATAATATTATTTTATTGCAAAAATTTCAGAGCCTTCAGAGACTTTTACAACAACAGTAATGTAAGTAAAATGCCAGATGGCCAAATCATTGTCCAGTGTAGGCACCTCATTTAGTGGTGACACGTGCTGGGAGATGCATGTCACCGCTGGTTCATGTATCACACTCAGGACTCATAGAAAAACAACTGGAATTAAATCTTGGAAGAGCACAAAAGCAAGTTTTCTAATGCATGCAAGAAGTCAGCAAGACCCAGATACAGAAACCTCACAAACACATAATTCAGGTCAGTAATGACAACTGACTTCCAGGTTCCTCTGAGGTGCAAACTGTTCCTGTTCTCATTCTGACAGTGTGTTGCCCAACTGCCCAGAGCTCTGAGATCAGTGCAGAAACAGCAACAATGCTTGGAAGATGACAAATGCATCCTTCTCAGCTGAGCATTTAGAAGGCTTGTAGCTTTTTTAAAGGTAGGAGGAAGCATAAAATGTTACAGCACCACACTTCAATAGTGTAAAAAAAAAAAAAACTTTGAAAAGAGATGTAAAAGATGTGCAATTACAAATAATCATGTTCCTACACTCTCAGAGAAAGCATGGAAATAAATACAGTATAAGATAAACACATAAGGTTTTCAGTCTCCTGAGGAAAGTGGTAATGACTCCCAACAGAAAAAAAAAAAAGCTAAATTAAGGTGGTAGATAACAGTACATTGTGATTTCTTTAGCATCTGTTTTAGTACTACATTAGAAAAGTACTTGATTAAAAGCCAAAAAAATTAAAACATTCTCAGTTACACAGATATGGCCAAGTAGTCATGCAGCTGCCATTTCTCAGATTTCACTATTCAAGTTAACACCTTACAGGCATTCTCTTGCACCACTTTCAGAAGCAGCATCTACAACGAAAGGAGAAACACCAGCTAACTCTAGGGTTACAGGGTTTGTACAGGATTTGGAAGACTAAGGCTGTATTCCCAACCCAGTGACACGCTGCTCATGACCCTGGTGAAATCAGTCCAGGCAAGACAGCAAGAGATCCCAGTGTAGGATGCCCTAGAGTTCAAGCCCCTTCTCTGAAGTCACATCAGCTGTGCTTCTCCCTAGGCTCAGTCTCTCTCCCTGGTCTCCAATGCACAAGGGACACACAGATATTCCCAGTTTCTCAGAACACAGAGACTGCAGTCACCCAAGGCTGCAGGGGATTGACCAGCTCTGAAAGGGGAACGTGGTGCTGCACGATCAAACACAAGAGCCTGCTCAAGGATGACAGTGAGGCATGCACATGTCTTCCTGTGGAGTTGTAGTGCAAAATAAAGCAGTTTCTACAGGACAGACCAAAAGAGTTAAATACCCTATTAGCCAGCCAAACCAACTCCTCACTTAAACTGAGATCCATGTCCCCCCAAGGCAGGTGCCAGTTCTCCCTGTATTGTGTAGGGAAAGATTCTCAGCCTCTCAGTGCTGTGGATCCTGCTGGCTTACAAAATCCCTTTTATCCATCAAGACCACGAAGTTTCTGTATTTCCACTTACTACAGATATGCTGGGAGATTCAAAGTTTGAGGCACAGAGTCACTGTGGTAGCAGGAATTATAAAAGTACCTCACAGATAATTTGGGTAGATCAGCTCCTAATTTGAGACCATATTGTCCCCAAAGGAGGCCTTGATATTTTAAAATCATCAACTTAAGTAGGTGGCTGAATACCAATAGAAATTGATGACAACAGTCACACACAAACTGACAACTTCTTTTCCCCTCTATCATGGCAAGTTAACTACCAAAGCAGTACTCGTGACTGTATTTCTACATAAATAAGAACTCCCACTGACATAAATATGAGTTTAGCATGAGCTAGACATACATAAATGTAATTCCTACTAATAGGCACATTTGGAGCTGTCAACAGTGATTTGAGTATAACACTAAGTAGCATGAAGAGACAGCCATAAACACTCCATATTAATTCAACTTGCAAGAAGAAGGTCAGGGAACAAAAAGCAAAGTAAAATGAAACCCAGAACTTATCAGATGGAAAAGGACAAAAACAGTTGGAAAATAATTTTATTTTTCAGACTTCTAAGAAAATTTACAAACAATGGTGGTGTAAAAAAAAAAAAAGGAACACCCTATAAAAAAAGTTGACATTTCTCAAACTATAGTGTCGAAGGAAGTTACAGAGCAAAAAGCATACAATTAAATTCTATTCATCAAATTAGTATTAGTTAAGTAGTTAAGTAAAAACGTAATAAGCAAAGTCTAATAATAAATCTCTACAGCTTACTCAGAAATTGTAACAATCAATTCTAAGCTTAAATTATACTTACAATAGACAATGAATTCACCTCTGCAATCATCTACAGCACTGAAATCAACTAGGTCAAATTACATAGCAAAGACACACCTTGGGAAGTCTGTAGAGGACACCTGGAGCACAACAAAATTATGTACAACAGAAAGCAAATCACCCTGCATGCCTGCTTCTTAGACCTCAATGTCTAATATGAAATACAATATACAAATAATAGAAGCAATATTTAATAACTCCTTTCATGCTGGTTCTATTTTTCATGCAGAGTGACAGAAAGGTTTCCTTGCCCTGTTTGTTGGCATTTTTCCAGGGTCTGTTCTCCCTGTTTTTATCATCATCCTTGTCACTAGAGGAGCAAGTGGTTCTCAACAAGTCAATCCCAGCCAGGACCCACCATGCCCTCCACATATGCACATCTTCATCCTGCAACCTCTTGTCCAACTCTTCCCATGCTGAACTCCAACATGCACACGCAACGCGCCCAAACCTAACCTCCATTTGCCAAAGTTAACATGCAGGGCACAAAACAAATGAATGTTTATAGCCTTAATTACTGCTGCAGATCTTCTGCTCAGGTCACTTTAAATAGCAGGCTTTTAAAAGCCATTAACACAATTTAATTAACAGCTTAACTCAAAATTGCAAAGGAACTCCAAACATCGGCACATTAAAGCTTTTGGAACACGAATTTGAATAAACATGAAAACCTGGTGTTTTCATCAGTCCATAAATCAGCTCTTCCTGGCCCTAACTTAAATATGTTCTTTTCAAAGTACAAGGAGTAATAATTATTTTTTAGTTACAGTCTATGGATTTCTGCTTTCACTGAACTCATCAGGAGAAATGCCAAAGACAGTGTCCATTAAATACTGCTAAAATAATTCATTCTTGACAGTTCAAAAGAGTACATCAAAGGGTTATTTTTTCTTACAAAAGTAAAAACAAATCCATGAATCACTCTACTTAATGAGACTTCTTTTTCGTGACTGCTTATAAATGGATTCTTAAAAAAAATAGATGTGCATATCTCATGCTAAAACAAAAGTAAGAAGGTTGCACCAGTGTTTATCACTGAATAAATTTAAGTATAGACAATATCTTAAATTCTTGACAACTTATCTTATTAGGGCAGCTAGACACACTGTTACACCTGACAGCACTTTGCAATAAAAGCTGTGGATATTTATGTCATTGGGGTCAACAGGCAGTTGTAGTGACATAATTTAGCTTTTAATGATTTTGAAAATATCCAACAGAATACTCGCTTTCAGCTTCCCATCTTCCACAGACATCCAGGGTAGGATCTGATAAATTCCCACCTAAACCAACAATTCAGATCACCCAGAAACATTTAGACCATGTGAGCTAATTGTACATTAATTACTTCTTCCCTCCCTTCCTGTGACAAAGCCACTTTTGAGCTTTCTAATCCCAGAGCAGAGAACTTTTCACAAACCAGTCTCGGTCATTTTTCCTGAATTCTCCCTACCGAGAGGAGCAGGCACAGGAAGCCAACAGCTGATACACGTTCTCTGCAGCCATGCTTCCAGAACTGGAAGGGCTCGTGGGGGCCTCAAGGATAGAAAATCACTGATCCAACTGCCCACAGCCTTAGAGAACTCGTTCCACAAGTGCCACCCTACCTGCCAAGTGCTGCAGGCACATGCCACAGTAACACCCAAGGTGCTGTGCCAGGGCTGTGCCAGGGGCCCAGGCAGACAGAGCTTTCTGGTTTGCAAATATGTGAAGGCACCCGATGATGCAAATGTATGAAACACCTAATGAGAAGAAAACAATCCCTCAAATTTATAATCTTTTAATTTTTTGTTCATCACCTACTAGGCATTCCAGCCCTTTTCACAGCAGTAGTTTATGTAACCTCACATTTAATTAAATGCACACACTTCAATGGCAGTGTTTAATTCTTCATGCAGAAGTCTCTCTTGCTGAATCCTTGCTTCACACATTCCCTAAATTAAGCATTCCCTCTAACCTTCCCAGCCTTTCAACAGCTCACTAATACAAGCAGCTTTACCTTCTAGCTTAGCAAACACATTCACAAAAAAAAAATCTTCTCCAGCATGGATAAAATCAGATACATTTTCATGCAATGTATAATTAATGTATAAAGCTTACTGCCATAAAAAGACAAGAATGTAGCAGGTCCAAAAATAAATTTATAAGAATATCAAAATCTTCGTAACAGATACTGGCAAATGTGTTTGGAAAGGCAAGTGAACTTCCACAGTTTAGGTATTAAGTCTTTAAGTGACTGGTGACCAAAAATAAATTTTCCTGCAAATAAACAGTCCTGTTTGTGAATTGCTAGTGAGTTTTCATGTACCTGCTCTAAAGTACCTGTCATTGGCCAGGCACATTACTGGACTGCCATGCTGACTTGACTATCTTCTATTTCCCCAGTGAGAAACAGGTCTAACCTGGCTTCTTGTGCAAGACATGTTCAAACTACAGTGACAAAGGAAAGAAAAACATCAATAAAATAAAAATATGCACTCACATCTCCTCAAGAGCAGCACTTACTATTTGACCTCCCTTCTTTCTTTGTAAATACCAGTGGCAAGACAGGCCAGTGTCTTTCATGCTTGCTTGCCATTATATGACAAATCCAGTGCCTGCAAAACTTTTCTCTTTCACTTACATGTACCCAAAGCCAAAACCAGCTGATTTAAAAGTAATGATTGTGGTCTATATTGTTCAGTGTTTCCTTGACCAGGCATAGATTTTGAGGAAACCATGTGCTAAGCCTCTCCATTTCAGCATAAAAACCAGAAAAGGTTATTACCTGTTCAGAGTATAAAACAACTTACATAACTTTAAATTAATCATGCTATATTAACTAAGGCTCGTTAGCATCCGCTCATTGTTAGGTATTTACCTTCAGTCCACCACAGATTGGACAAGATGAAAAAAGAGCTCTTGTCATCCCAAGGTGGGGGCTACATGTGTCACAGGGGTCAGCTGAGGCCCCACCAGGTGGTGACAGCTCACTACTTTTGGAGTCTGACACCTGTCCTTGTGGCTTTGTGTCTGACCACCTTGAAACAAAATCCACATATGTCTCATCACTCGAGTCCTTGCTGCTTTCTGTGAGTAAGGTTGAAGGCCTCCCTCTGTGCTGGCTGTGCTCAGGTCCCCTCCGTGCCTCCAAGAGTGGTGGTAGCAGTTTTGGGTCAGTGGCACCTTGAGCAGGCAGGGCCTGGTCCTTGGGTAGCGTGGAATCTGCACTCTTTGGCTGCACTTCTCTAGAAGCTGCCTGTAACACACTCCTGGGTATATCATAAACGTGTCTGAGAGAGCTGGGAACCTGGTACTCTGATCCCACACCTCTCGGGGGCTCACTGTGAGGACAAGTACATAGGCTCTGATCTGAAGGAAAGTTCAATGGCAAGCTTAGCAATGATCCAAACTCGTCACCATGGCAAATGTCCAAGCTCCCAGCATAGGAAGAGAAGCTCCCAGAGTAGGAAGAGTGGCTGCCAGTAGCTATTCCACTGTCAGATGAGCTCTGACGCCCGATTTCCTGCAGCTGTCTGGACCGGAGGGGCTTTGGAGGGGGTTTAGTGGTGCCACGGGCCCCTTCTGGAAGGGTCTTTTCTTCTCCCAGGTGAATGCCCTTTGCAGCTGCCAGCCCATGGCTCTCCTGAGAGGTGCTGGCTGAAGATTGCTCAGGCCACACTGTCAACCTGCTGCCAACGCTGACGTCCGAGTGGCTGGTATCCGAAGAGGAGCTTGAAATACTCCTGTCGTCTCCTAGAAAAGAAGGAAACATCAACCTATGTCTAAAACACAATCAACAGACTCAAGCATGGCAAGTATGCACAAACAGGAAGGGCCCTGAGATTCCATCTGCTTTTTGTAAGTTGTGGAACTGCCGTCAGAAAGCCAGAATTCCTGCAATAACTCATAGCCCCACAGGAAAAATAAAATGCAATGGTATGTTACCTTGCCATAACCCTACCCCACTGTGGAACATAACACATTCAAGGCTAAATTTTTAAAGTTTATGCACCAAGTTCTTTCCTTTTCAAACATATTTTACTTTCATACAGTTAATTGAATTGCCACACCAAAATACAATCTTACATCACTGTACAAATAAAAATAAGAATACCATTATAAAAATATTTACATATCTATATACAAAAATATCTTCTCTCATTCATTTATACCTATATTGCAAGATTCTTTTCCTCAATGATAGTTGCAAGAAAGGTATTTTAACAGGTATATAACTGCCATAAAAGACAGAATATGAATGAGAAAAATTAAACATTAGCATGAAAGGCCACAAGGACAAAACACAAACATGACACAAACAAATAAAAACCAAACAAATACAAAACCACTTTCTTGTAGTACACACCAAGTCCACAATGTTATTTTCTTCTTTCTTAACAATACCAATGTGAAAACAAAGGCAGAAACTGAAGTTGGGTCATGATTTCTGACCAGAGGGTCTGAATAAAGAAAACCAGGCATGCTTAGCTATCAAGTCTCATTTATTTTCCATCCATTCAGTTAAGTCTAGTAGTTATGTGCTAATTAAGAAAAACCTCAGGAAGTTTCATGAGAGTTCAGTCACAAACCACATTACCCTGCAGTGTCGAGGCCAAAGCAGCCATGGACATGTACATAAGCACATAATAAAGCTCTTGAGGATCTTCACAGTGACATTTTTTAGGCTTGTAGGCCTTTGAGTCCAGAGGAAAGCACATGTTTGGGTGATCTAACTTCACCTATTAAACAGTGCAAATGGCAGTCCAGGGCACAGGCCCTTCTACAAATCCAGTGCTAGACACAATTCTACTTTGACACACTTAGAACTCCAGAAAAGGTGTGCACAGATAGCAGAGGAAACCACAGGAGTCCTGTGTTTTACTGCAAGAATCTGCTGTAAGCCTGATATGTGAGCCATGCATGTGAGTCCATCTGGCAGGCTGCTCTAAGGTATTTAAGCAGATATCAGATTATGCAGACAGTTGTTTTTAAGTTCTACATGCAAAAATTCAGTAGGACTCAGCATCCTTAATGGACTTCCCAGGTTAATAGTGTTTGATTCAAAATTCAGTCTGCTGAGTTGAAAACTCTAATCTACACCAAAGGACTTCAGACTATGCTGTTAAAGAACTGCCTCACATGAAATATAACAAACTGAATGTCTTGACCATTTCTCTGTTATTTTTCTTGTAAACTCCACATCTTACAACACAAGCCACATAACTTTTAAAGGAACATGAAGTATTTTTATTTAATTTAAGGAATTTCTTACCTCCACTACCTTGACGACTCGTATGGGACAGCAAGCTCAAGCGCTTTTCTAATTGCAAAGCTTCATGAGCCAATCTTTCTTCTGAATAGGCTGGGTTTGTACTTGGATCTTTAAAAAGAAACAGAAAATAAGTAAATAAATAAATTAAGTAACATAGAAAAGAAATAAAAATAAGGAAAGAGGGAAAGACATTGTTATGCTTGAAATGCTGATTGGAAAAACATATGGGACAATCTGACTTCAAGCACATCCTGGATGTGCTATATAGTAAGTTAAAATTAAAAGTGTCAAACATTTTCAGAGATTTTACCCAATATCTGTAATGGTTAGCACCAGGGACAGGACACTGAAGAGCACAGCGCCAAAGTCAATAACTACAGAAATAATTGCCATCCAGCAAGTCTAGAGGACTTGAAAGCTCATTTGACCCACATAAAATCTGCCCTGAATTAATTGAATTCTCTGGGAATTTTAACATTCAGACAGACCAAATTTTTCATCCTAGAAATTTACAAATCTACCAATCATAAAGTCAGAATCACAGTGACTAAATTGATATCTTCCAATCCAGATCATCTATTTACAAAGACTTTGCTTTCAAGTTGGATGTTCAGAAAGTCATTAAGTTCAGAAGTCAGAGATAAAATAAGTAACCTGGTGGCTCTCTTCATATTTAATACAAGACAGGATTATATAAATCACTTCTAAAATGTACTGTCATGGGTTTTCCCCATACATTTTAGTGAGTTTGCCATTCCAGCTGAGATTATTTCACTGAAAGCAGCTGATTGTATTCTAAAAAAAGTAGAAAGATCAAAAGTTAAACAGAACATGGAAGAAGTCTCATCAGTAAAACAGGCCAGTTTCCTCTAAATCATTTTATTTCCAGAAGGCACAACAATAAAACCAGATGTTGGAAGTAATCATAACATCATACCAAAAGAAACATTATGGATTCCTTCAAATAATGCTGACAAGTGTGTCATCTAGAATAGTTGCAGAGGATAAGGTCTGCTAACTTATCCATCATCACAAATTTCAGTAATTCTTATTAATACACAGGGAAAGTAATTAATGACTGTGAAAATAGATTACCTTCCTCACAACTGCTGCTCTTGTGTACCTGATCTACTGAGCAGTAGAAGCACACCACAAAAACACTGAATCATTTAGTAAGAGGGGAAAAAGGATGAAAAAGGCTATACATTGCTGTGATTGAGTTAGTAAGACAAAAAACAGTTGGAAAGACAAAAGAAACGTTTCATTTTCACCCCAGGTCTTTTAGTTTTAAAAGACTTGGTTTTTATATTGTCAACACAGCAGTCAAAGCAAGCTCATAATCAGGGGAAGGAACACTGCCAGGTCAGCTGAAACTCCATGGGAGCTCCCTACATTATCAACTGCCCCAAGAAACAAACTGCCACATCTCTCCTCCCTAACCATATTCACTTTCTGACCTGTCCTAGGTAGGAACAGAAACGACAGGGCTGAACTTTCTAACTTTCTTTCCCATGTTGAGGAGGTTTCCATCTTTGGTAGTCTGTAATCTGGGTAAGATGAGCAGAAAAACCAAGATATACACAATCCATCGATAACAACACACATTGGAACCCAAGGGTGTTCTAACAGGGACAAGGCAACAATGCCCACAACAAACAGGGTCTGTGACCTCTGTGTGTCCCAGCTCAGACAGTGCTTGACACCCTTCAAACTCAAGAACAGAAAGCAGGACTGTTTGATGTGGATTATTTTGTTAGGTGTCCATCCATATTTACCCTGCAAGACAGCTCACATCAGTCACTGACTAGTCCAAACCTGTGCAAATGCTTACTCAGACAAAACCCCCAGTGCTCCCATATGGCCCTCTGCCAAAGGCAAGCACATTTGGCCACCAGCACCTATGATGCAACCCAGACAGGTCCATGCAAGGATCTGCTCAGCAGCACACAGCATTACAAGCTCTGCTATTTTTTAACGTCCTCTGCTCCAGTTACTCTGCTGCATCTAGTTAAATGCCTTATGCCCAAAAACGGTCCTAGAAAGATGTTCTAAGAGCACTTTGAGTATAAAGTTATCATAACACATCAGCAAATTGCTCAAACCAAGATGCAAGCAGACACTAACCCAGCCCACACCAAAGGACTATCAGTAGGAAAGGTCTTTTCACTTTCCTCAGAATACGACTACTTGACAAATGCAGATTTTCAGAATATTACTAGGGCACCTACACAACAACTAGTAATGCTTTTAGTAAATACTGTCCCTCTTACAGACAGCAAAATATATAATTTAAAAAAAACTGGTCAAACAACTGATCTTGTAAAATTGGCTTATGATAAAATACAAAATGAGGTGGGAGGGAAGTTGAAGTCAGAAAGTTTGCACTTCACATGTTAATTGCTTTAAGAAACCAAATTCCCTATCAGCTGCACAGCTACAGAAAACAGAAGGTTTCACCCAACAGCATAAAACGTCCAGGCATACCATCTCTCCAACAGAACTGATAATTTTTTGGTTAAACTTCCCCTTAAGGATTGCCTATGGATAAAATTGTGTTCATAGTTATGTGCTGCGACCTCTCATTGCCCAGTATAGTGGAAGACTGAGCAGAAAAACCTCCCTCAGCAAGTTCTAGGAAATACCTAGAGAAATTACTTCAAAACCTGACAAACATATACAGAGTCTAAGTTTTAGGTAATTATCTATCAGTCTTACCCAAGTCTTTGTTTCACCTTTAATCTCCTCTGCTAATAAGCCAGACTTCTATGGAAAACACACACAATACTATTCCCCAGAAGTAACAGATTCCTGTACCAGTAATTTTGGTTACAGATGAACAAGCTCTAATCAGGAAGTTTTCCTACAGGATCAAGCAGTGGACTGAAGTCACTGGCACTTTTTAGGGACCAGTTCTTACTCGAGTGTGTAACCTATGACCTCCCATGAGTGTTGTTGTGATAACCCTTTTTTTAATAGGTTTTTTTTAGGCCATAATGCTACAAAGGTGGATTTGTTGGCATCATCCTCTACCTTCTGCATGCCCAACACACAACCTCTAATAACTGTGTGGCAATTTACCACATTAGTAACTCAGGGGGACAGAAGCAGTGTGACTGGTACTGAGACAGCTGTCCAAGGAAATTCCAATGCTGTGTTCTGCCCACACAACATCCGACAGCAGCTCCACAAACTATTAGAACCTTCATGTCCCAAACTTCTAACAAATGCATCCTGTCCCATGATTGACTCAGGTCCTTCAGTTAATAAAATTTTGTATCATTTTCCAATCAAACACTGATCGCTTGCTATGAGGAAAATAATCTTTTATGTGAGGCAGTCATCAAAATCTTCTTAAACACTGCTTTGGGGCAAAGGGGAAGGATTACATTAAATTTAGCTGGACTAAAAATGCCTCTGCTGGAGATTTTATTTTTACATTACGTTGGTGGGTATTCATTAAAGCCACATCAGCTGCTCATCGTGGGAGATTTTGAATACTTTGGTAACATACGAATAAAGTGTCACAGTAATTCAAAGCTCTGGGGTTGTTCAATAAGCACCTGTCAGGAAAAAATGTATTGTATCCAGTTCAGTCAGGAGCTACCTAATTGATTATATGCATCTTTAAAATGCAACACTGGTTAATTACTTTGTTTAATAAAATTAAATAAGTTAGGCTGAAAATCTCTCTTTTCTTCCTGTGTAACTGTAGGCACATTTGTAAATCAGGCCTGGACCCTCACCTTCTTGCTAACATCTCCACACCCTGTAAGATGTCTGGAGGAATGAAAAGATGTCCTAAAAGTTTGAGGAGGATCCACTTGGTACAGATACTGCAGAAGGCAGCCACAGAGCTGTCTTGCAATGGCCAAAGGTGTATCAAACTTCAACAAAAAGAAAAAGCATCAGATGGATCCTCAGCAAGCAGCACTGTGCAATCCCCAGTCAGTCACAAAGGAGCCTGAAAAAGCTTCCAAAATTTAAAAGAGAGCATCCAGACTACCAACATGACACCTGGGGTCTTTCCAGACTGCAGGACTAGACTGTCCCATAATCAGATATAGAGAGTGCTGCTCTGCCCACTGATCAAAGATATCACTGATGGGCTCTTGGGCCTCTGCTGGGTTCAGGTTTGGCATTCAACGTGACTCTTGCTAGTGAGAAAAAGGAGTTCAACACACACCCAGTAAACAAACATTTCTCAAATAATAAGCATGCAATTCAGTCTGGATTACAAACCATGCAACCAGTCATTCATTACTAAGTCATATCTAGATTTCTGTCAAAACAGAATGTAAAATTCTCTGGACTGTTTTCTAAATATCTCTTCAAGGAAAGAGATCATGCTAGTAGCCAGTTTCAGCAGTTCTCTTCCCACTAGTAGAAAACAAGCCTTCCAAAGCCATCACTCATTTGTGTCCTTTATTTAAAATATTACACTCCCTAAAAATATCTACAGATACCTATACCCACATGACCTTCACAGTCCAGTCTTCCATGTCTTTGGGGTGGTTTTATGAGACCTGATCACACAGCTTTTAACAAATCAAAACCTTCAATCTGCTAAAATAGGACAATTTTAGTACAATTTTGAAAAATTAATGGACTCCCAAAATAAGTACGACAAGTGATAAACAATAAAACATCTAATGTTCTTTTCCTTTTCCAATTTATTTTGGAGGTACACGTAATAGAATTATTTAATAGAAACAGTAATTTGATTCATTTCCAAAACATCAAAGAATAATTTAGATTGGATGGAATCTCAGGAGTTCTCTAGTCTGACCTTACTGAGAGATTAGACCAGATTGTGATACCTTGCAAGGGTAAGTCAAGTTTGTGAGTTCCACTGTGCTGGATTTTCATTGCATATTTTATAGATTACATCAATTTTAAAATATGCACAGCAATAATATATCCACATGATAAGAACACCATGCTTTTAAAGAAATAAGGTATAGTTTTTAAAACTACAACCCTGAAAAGAAGATGTGAATATTGTCCTTGAGTAAACACCCCTTGCACATTCAGTTTACATAAATTCCATTTGGATACTGGCTATTTTACATTTGTTTAAGAATCACTATGGCAAGCAAGAAAACTGGTCATTTTTCAGTCCTCTTCAAACCATTCTCTACCATTTCCTATTAATTTCATGCCAACACATAAATATTTCAGCACCCCTTTTAACCATATCATTGAGCTGTTTGTACTTGAAGCAACTGACTTCATTCATCTTTTCTACAAAGACAGAGTACATTGTTTACATAACATCTATAGATTATATTTGTGCTGTGGGCTTTGGTGTCCAACACTGTCATTGTGACTGTTTTTACCATATCACATTCTTTCTCTGCACATCTGCTCTTCCTGTGCTTTCCTTGTTTGAAAATTCAAGCATATTTCACGTTTAAGTTGGAAAGGTACAAGCAAAGACAAGATGCCAAATTCAAGTAGCAAACTGTGAAGAGAGGGTTTCTCTAAAAGCTTTTAAATTGCACAAAAGCAGAATATTGCATACATACAGTACAGTAGAAGCTGCATAGCATTCTGCACTGCAGTAAATATGGATTACATACACAAGATGTTTCTTGATAGAATCCCCAATCTGGAAGTTTTGATCTAGTTACTTAGATAATTAATCTGTTTACAAGCTGATGCTTTCAAAGGTTGAGTGAATTTCAATACCTGACACATGGTGTGCAGCTGGTAGACTTGACCTTTTCAAGCAATACAGTACATTCTGTGTAACAACATGCTTGATAAGGAAAATTAGTTTATGGATGAATCACCAAAACTGTACATGCGTGTGTGTCTTAAACAGATCTGTACAAGCTTCTGCACAGGATAATAAATAAAGGAGAACATAAAAAATATGTTTCTTTTTCCAAGGAACGTGTACATAGGGAAGGAAAACAAACTGGAAGACACAAGGGTAAAATACACAGGAATGAAAGTTAGAGGGCTCAAGGTAGCTTGGATAAATAAAGGCAGAGGAGTCTGCAAGTACATGAGCACAATTCTTGACAAAACACTTCCCCTGTCCAGGGAAACGAGATGAAATTAAGTGGATGAGATTTTAATGGTAAGCACATCAAGCACAGAAGAGAAACGAAAAGACCTCAGGAAAAACATCTTCTCTTGCAAAAAGGACCAGATACTCCCCAGGACATCTCACATCTACTTCCTGCACCTCGATGAGGTCAGAGCTCCAGAAGGAGGGAAGAGATTTGATATGTGGCACAACCACCCACAAACACCAGAAGTGATAACTAACATGTGAAAGCAGATTTACTCCTACATGCCTCTGAAAAATGAATCTTCAAAGATTGTGCTAAAATTAAAATTTAAAATAATTGTTTAAAAAAAAAAAAGGACAACAGAATAGTTGTTTGTTGGTTTAAATTTTCTGGACAGAAATTTTTGTTACATGAAAGATTTAGGGGTTGCATACATGTGTATATATATATATATAGATACACACATAGTTTTACATCAATAGCAAAGCTTAAAGTATAAACACTGGATTTTTTCTGTTTGCTTCTTTATTTTAACATTCCAATTAATTGAATGCAAACATGTATCATCACACAAAAATGACTTTCCTGTCCAATATTCTGCTTGATTATTTCATTTACTTCTGCCTTACAACCATGAGAAAGACAACATGAACTGAGCCTTGTGTTTACTGCATTTACTAATTTTTAACTAATAACTATTTTTCATCATTTACTTTCACAAGCTTCACATAATCTGATGATCTAGTAATCTAATGATCTAATCTTTTCCATCACATTTCCTTCCTGCAATTATCTTAATCTTATAAAATAAAACCCTGTCACTTATTAACTGCCTAACACACAGAAATTTCAAGTATTCCACAAATCCCAGCTCATCCTTCACCATTCTTGCAACCTATTCCTACTGTATTCCACCACAAAAATCACAGGCAATTTTCTGCAATCTCATTTCTACACTTTAGTCCTGTTTGACAGAGTCATTCTGACTCAATACTGTATTTCATCTCCTGAAATCAAAAGGCAATAGTCTTTATTATGATGCCATCCAAATCCCTCTTTGAACATTGCAGTACATGCAGCATTTACCATGAAATAGGAAAAGGAATTGAATCATCACATCAGGAAAAAAGCTCAAGCTGAAACACTTAAATGTGATGTGAAAGCTTTACAAAGTTTTCTACAGCTGACAAGACTTAGAAGATTGTACTTTGGATAAACTCAAAATGCTCCAGAAGTTAGTTTCCCATTAAAATAGCAACATAGACATGGATCCAAGTTAAATGTGTAAGTTTAAAATTAAAAGTTAGGGTCCCTTTCAACTCAAATCACCATCTTTCAGTACTGTTAAATAAGAGAGGGCTGGAGTTAGCAATACAACCAGAAATACAAATGGGCCAGAGCAGCAGGGGGACACCGGGTACATCCAGCTCATAAATCTGCATGGTGACAATCCAGAGTGGAAACCACTCTGCACCCTGCACAGCCTCGGTGTCTGTGAGACATCACAGGTTCCCACTTCAGGGGTTACTCTGTATTTCCTGTATTAACCTGGGAGCACTGGGCGCAGCCCAAAAGGGCCTTTGGTCGGGGAGATGCCGCGGACGATGCAGTCGAACAGGAAGCTGATCTGCTCCCCTTCAGCACAAGAGAGGAAAAAAACACCAGCCCCTGCAAGAAAGCACAACATAAATATGTATGGTTTTCACCTGGAAACACTAGAAACATACTTAGCTGAAGCTATTTATAACGTAGCAATCAAACGAGTTTTAATGTTTTTCATGCAAGCCATGAAAAGAAGTCAACAAGGTATTCTCCTAGGAAAAGAAATAAAAAATTCAGGTCAGCACACACACACACACGCTGTACCACAAACATACATGTAAATTCAATAACTGCCTAATAATTTATGTTAATTTTATGATATTCAGGCAGTTAGTCCTAGAAGCATAGAAGGGCCTGGGTTGGAAGGGACCTTAGGGGTCATCTAGCCCCAATCCTCCCTGAATGTCAAAACAGACACCCTATTCTCAACAGCTGTTCAGGATTTTTATTCTTATTTATCCCTAAAATTTTGTAGGTCAAAATAACTATGCAGGAAGTGTCAGCAATACTTCAAGTGTCTTCAAAAGAATGAACCAAGTTAATTCCTTTTTTAACCAGTTTTAAACAAGACAAGATTTTTATATACCAACAAATTAAAATTTGCTTATATTGCTGGATTATAGTATAAATTTTCCTAGACTAAGTCCTATGTGTCTATTATTAACAGAACGTAACACAACTCCACAGGTTGTCATCAGATCTTTACCCTTTGCTCTATTCTGATATTTGCTTTCCATTCATTAAGAATAGCCCCAAGCAAAATTAGAATGAGAATCATTAAATAAACAAACAAGTTATGAGCTCCGTGATACATGACTACATGGACAACACAAAAGACTAGAAGGACTCAACAGAACATTTTATAAATTGTCAGTCCAAATATAAATCACATCAGGGAAAAAAAAATATTATCTTAAAACATCAGACAAAAGATCACCCCAGAAACCAGCAACTTCAGGGAAATAAAACTTCAATACCAGACAAAAAGAGAAATTAAATTAGTATATAGACCTTGAAGAAGTGTTGCCACTTCATCAGAGCCAAGCATACTAGAAAACTCCAATATCCAATCTTAGACCAGCAGAAGGGTTTTCCACATTACTTTCCTTGTGATTCGGGTCCCTTATCCCTACACAAGTTTGACTTTTGCATGTCTCTAGGCAATTCTGAGTTTCATATGGACTTTTTCCAGTTTTACTCAAAGAAGCAGAGCTGATCTTGACCAGAATGACTGCATCTCCATCACTTTCCAAACATATACCTTGTCATATCCAACAGGATACTTACATTTCATTTAATCAATGGATACATTTTTAACAGCTTGACAAAGGGCTCTGGGATTCAAACAGAAAGGACAACAGAGAGTGAACCACAAACCACAATACTTATTTGAGTATATTTGGTATTACCAGCAAGCTGTAAACTAGCATCTCTAGGAAAAACATATTCTGGTCCACACTCTTTTGTCACTCTCAATTTATGCCACGTCTAGGTCTCTGCCAGTTCTGCTTAAATCTATTCAATACAACATTGTCACATCTTCATAGGCATCTTCAAAGGCATATTCATAACTTGATTTGTCACTCCACCACATTTGCATATCTTCAGATCTTACCTATCAAGAATTCTTCAGCCAAAGAAAAGTGAACACACCCTGGCTTCAGGAGCAGAGGCCAGTTAGGAGACTACAATGCTACTCACACAGCCTGACAGATATGAAGGTTTCTGCTGGTGACTCACTTGTAGTCTTGCCCCATTTCCACCCCCAGGGATGCCAAAGTCAGAGAACATTGTCTTAGGATAAAAAAATCCTGAGTGCAATGTGTTCAGGAATTATTTGAAATTCAGCTTTTTCTTTGAGCTGACTTCTCCTCCCTGAACAGAGAGTCTACAGGAGCATGACCTTTCCATTCCATGCTCCATAAGCAAGCAGGATTTAGACACAACATAGCTGAGGACATTCAGGTCTCAAGCACAATGGTATATATGCGGCTTGATAATTCAGCAGAATCCTACACCTCTCTGTTGCCACTCAGGGCAAAAAAAAAAAAAAAAAAGATTCCTCTCAAATATTTCTGTACATAAAGAGTACATCTGGACCACTTTGTTCTTTTATAACCTTTTTCAAGAGTTACTTAAACTCCTAAGAGGCTCTACAAGCCTTTGACTTTAATGGAAACAAAAAAAGCAAATGTGTGCATGTGAGCTGGCTGCTTAATTCAAAGGATTTTTTGTGCAAATAACTATCAGTCATTTGGAAATCCCAAAACCAAATGTGATGACCTTTAGATAACCAGCACAAAGAGTGTATGTCTATGTGCATGTGGATACAAATCCAACATAAAAATACAATAATTTCTTTGTAGATTCTATTATTCAGCATAATAATTCATCTTAATTGCTGATTGACTCTCACAGGAAACATATTCTTTCTAGTTTTGGGACATAGAACTAGACTGCAAGGGAAGGAAAGAGTCTGAGAATCTTTGCAAAAACACCAAGTGAGATGAATGTGTAGGTAAAGCATACATAAAAGCAAGCCATTACATTTCTTTTCTACTTTCTTGAGAAAACTGAGAAATTCACTACTGGAAATCACATATCTCAGTCATGTGTTGGAACAGGTTTGGTGCACAGGCATTTAGAAGCCAAGGAATGTGAGGTATGCATCACTGTAATACCATGCAGCTGTTCACCAGACCAAAGGGCTCACTCAGCTCTCTCCATGGGCTGTGAGACCTGGGGAAAAGCAGCCTCCAACCACTTGCACAAGACTGAAACACTCAGCCAGTCCTCTGTGGCAGTCAGCAGTAAAGGATTGCACAGTCCCTCAAACATTCAGCACAAGTTGCCAATTTCATAAAACTTACAAGTACTGCTTAATCTTGCCAATGTGGATTTTAACTCAATCAAAATGAAAAAGCAAACCCATGGGCAAATGCACTTTCAAAATGGACAATAGCCAAAAATATTTCAATCTCTGTAGTGTGTGAAAGCAGGGAGGTAGAGTCAGTCCTTTCCCATTAATTACTGCTCCCAGCAGGTGCCAGACAATACCAGAGCCTGAAGCCTTTTAGCTGCAGGTAGAAATGAAGCAGCTCATTCCATGGGAGCCAGCATGTAAATCCCAACCCTGGCCTTGAGCAGCCCCCTTCAGTGGGAATCTCACACTGCTCTTCTCTCTGGGGAAAATGACAAAGAGTATTCCTATTATTGCAAACTAAGATATGGGCATGACAACTAAAAATAGATAAATAATGTTGGTAGTCTGCAATAGGCCTAAGCAGGAGACTGCACAGAATATCTGCATGTAAACAGAAGTTTTACTCTATGCAACCCAGGATTTTTCAAAATATTCCAGATCTTGCCTCAGTTTACAACTTCTAAATTTCAAATAAATGCAGCAGGGGAAGCAAGAAAGGAAAGAAGGAAGGAAGTATCAAATTTTATCAAAACACCAAAATGATCACAGTACTCCTGCTTATCCTGCAATTAGCATTTGTTCTTTCAAAGGGCACTAAGGGTCCTGCAGGTTCCTTTCTTCAAGGAGATGCTGTCAGAATATGTGAGGCAGCTCTAAACCAGGCTCTGGCAGCCAATCCTGAAGCACATGAACATTGGAGACCCTGAATTCTCATGGTGTTAATGTGCCCTTTTATTACCCTACTTGATTTTTTTCACACTGTCCTCCAATTGAAGATTCTCCTGGCAACTGCTCATTTTAACTGGTGCACACTCATTGAGCTGGAAACTTGGGAAAGTGAGAGGCTCCTTTTTTCCAACCTGTTCCTCCATGTAAACTTCTCAATTGACTGCTAGGCCAAGACACCTGCTTTTTTGCAAATGGTGTGTGACTAAGCTTCAGCTACAGAGAGAACAAAATTTTTGGCCCAGAAAATAACTTATTTGCAGCTTTAATTTTTTTTTAATTAATTTTTTTTTTTAATCTTTAGCAATACAATTGTCAAGAGCAAGAGGAGTTTAGAATATAAATGTTCTTATTCCTATTTATGGATAAACTTGTGTCAAACTTGAAAATGCACCTAACTTTAATATTTGAAATCTCAGAATTATCTCAGATGTTTTCTCTCTTCCTGCATTGAGTACCAAAGCCTTAAATTAGAATTAAACCTGTACTAAGCAACAGAACATAATGAAGTATTTTATATTTATAAAAACTTTTGTGAAGAAGCAAGAAACAGAAAGCTAAAACAAGATCATATCCTTTTAGACCTCAGTTCTACTACAGATATACTCAAAAAAGCTCTGCTTCTGTTTGGGGCTTCATATGTTTTATTATGGAGAAGAGAAGCAATTGAACTACAAGATTATTGGTTCCTTTTAATTAGATATTTATTACAGTGAAATTTAAACCTTAAATTCATTAATCTTCTGCATTCAGAGCTCCACAGGATGAGGGTGAGCAAAAATATGGTTTAACCTGTAGGAAAGTAACATTAATAATAGAGTCTGCATAATATTATATTACATTTACATGACAGGGTAATGGAGAGTGCTTTTGTTTAGGAATTAAAACAACTTCTATGATAACATATCAATTTTTTTCCTTAACACTACTTGTTTGCCTCGAGAATTCCAGAGGACTGAGGTAAAAGATATCTGAAGAAAGATGGTCTTTCTCATTATCAACATATTTCTATCAAGAATAACCAGTTATATTTTTCTTTAGGTTCTCTTTTCAAAAAGCCTTTTCTTGTAGTGGCAATATTAAATCAAGTGTTTAGACTAAACACATATTTAAATGTCGTTATGCCTGCGGATATGTTTGACTGCTTAGTTAAGGGCAACTCCTTTAACAAGATCAGCTTGAACTTGTAAAAAGTTTCCAACTGTGGCAGGCTATTTTATACCAAAATGTCTATGCTGTTCTTCTCTTTGAATGCACACATGCAGGGAAAAGGCAAAAATACCCTTTCATGGCAGCTGAAAGCTATCAACACACAGATTTCTTAAGAATGATCCACAAGGTAGTGGGACCCTTTCCAAAGCACTTTTCTAATTCTGTTCACTTGTAACCTTAAAAAAATAATAATTTCATATTTTAAAAGCATGCACACAGGAGAACTACTGATGACCTGTTTCTTCCCAGAAACTGGTGTAAGTTTAAGGGGGGGGAAAAAAAAAAAGAAAAACTGCCACACATAACAAGTTCCATCACCAACAGTTCCATCACCTGCAGTTCCTCTTTTCACAGAATCATTGAGGCTGGAAAAGACACTGGCATAATCAAGTCCAACCTTTGACTGGACACCACCATGTCAACTAAGTGTCATGTCCAGTCATTTCCTAAACACCTTCAGGGATGCAGATTTCACCACCTCTCCAGGCATCTCATTTCAATGCCTGACAACCCTTCCTGTGTAGAAATTCTTCTCAAAGCCAACCTAAACCTCCTCTGGCACAGCCTGAGGACACTTCCTCTCATCATATCCTTTGTTGCCTGGGAGAAGAGTCCAATCCCCACCTGGCCACACCCTCCTGTCAGGTCAGAAAGAGGTCAGGAACTTGGGTTTCTACTCCATAGAAGTACAGCAACCAGAATTTACATGCAGAGCAACAGTAAGCAAGTCCCAGGAAGAATATATTTGGATTTGGATCAACTCTGAAATCTTCGAATTTTTCAGTTTGTTTATGGAAGAAAGTATGCAAGTCAAACAACTTCACACCCAGACTGGTAATCTGCCTACCCACCTGTGCTCACAATAATCAATTCATCATGGCTTCAAACTCTGCTTATGAAATTAAAACCTTATTAATACAAACCTAATGATATGTTATTATACCTGTACATTAATTAACAATTCTCTTCAGATCCTGCATACATTTTAACTGAAGTGAGAATTTGAGAAGTCCTAAATTGGCCTCCACTTATCTCCATATAAAGGTGTATCTTAGCTGCTAGGCTGTACAAACTAGCTTCAACTTGCTTGCTTTCATTTTGACCCCATTATTTACTTATCTCCACCCCATAGTTACAAAGCTGCTAATAGGGAAGGGGCCAGAGAATTGTTCTAACTTTTAGGAGCAAAAATGGGATTTAGAAATTAGCATTTACACAGTGAAAACATTGATACTGCCTGTAACTTCAAAGCTCCATATCACTTTCCCATCAGTAAACAACAAAATAATTAATCATAATTTAATAATCTGAACATTAAGTCATTTTACTTTATCTCTTGCATAACACAAGCCATAACATTTCATTACCTTATTTTTGCTTTGTGTTCAATAGCAGCTTTTGATTAAACATCTGGAGTGCCACAGGGCAATTTTCAGCCAGGACTGCACACAGTCACATTCCTCCTGAACACCAGGGCTGAAGCCTGCAGAAACCTACTCAGAACAGACCCTCTGATAAGGGGCTGCCTGTTTGACAAAGTAGCACAGCTGGTTCTGCAGTCTCCAATTGGAATGAGAGTGCATTTACAGTTCTGCAAAAGGCATCGAGCACATTTAGAGGACAGGTTCAGTTTGTACTTACAGAAGCCACACCTGGTCCCCCCTTCAAAGATGAATCCGTTCGGGACCGCTCCGTAGCGACGCAGATCTGAGAGCTTCCACTGCCCCATGACACTGGGAGGAAGGTCCTTCACAAGGACAAGGATGTCATTGCAGAAGTGCAGGGTAGCAGGTCCACTCTCTAGTTTTGTGCCAGGGGCTACAAAGACTTGAAATCTATGAACTATCAAATAAGGGGAAAAAAAAATTACTACAGACTATACGAGTGTTATGTAAGTAATTCTGTTCAGCTGTGGTACTTGGACCAAACCCTGCCCACACCATGAGACTCTGGCACAAAGATCTACGTGGAGCCCAGACAGCCTCATGTAAGTAGCTGTAAAACCATTACTCCCTATTTTGTCAGTTTAGGATTGGAAAAAATCTACCATATCTTGGCCTAATGGTACAAATTCTAAAAGCTGCAATGCTACATTAATTTATCCTGTCTTTCAGGCCAATCCCTATCTCAGATTAGTGAATTATCCAGCCTAGACTTCACTTACCTCTTCCATCCTTGCATCATTACATGGGTTCCTTTCTGTCTCCTCCTCTGACCTGTGTCTCTCCTTTCCCACATATATGCACAAAAATAAAATGGTGCTCAAGGAGCCCAAAAGCCAAGGCTCAAAGAAACTAAACAAACCTCTCTATCACTGACTCATCTACAACCTTTAATAAACTGCTCCACTTCCTCCCTAGCAATAAAATGAGGAAAATTACATTTTTCTGCCTTTGTGATTCTTACATGAGTTGGTGATGGTTGATGCCAAGACATTTATAATGTCTAGGAAGCTAAGTGATTTATAAGTAACAAGCACTTTTAGATGTCAGTTAATTTTTCATATTGCACATCCTGAATTTTAAAAGAGTGGAGAAAGAAAAAGAAATACCTATCTCATTCAAGTTTACAAAACTCAGGATCTAATCCCAATTCCAGAATCCTTACCTAAAGTAGTTGCTCTAGGCTGGTCTCCCATTTTCTCTTCCAGGGCTATTGCATTCTGAATAATAAGTTAGTGGGATCACTTCAAGGGCCCAAATTTCAGTATTTCAAAGAGAACAATTTAAGTGAGCAAGCATATAATTGTCAAACAATTGTTTTGACCTCTACTACTGCTCTAATTTCTTTCATATATAGTGATTAGACATAAAAAAAAACCCCAAAAACAACCAACAAACAAAATTAAAACAAAATTGCCACTAGAAATTCAAAAAAACCAAAACACTTGTCTTGATAGAGAGAAGCATCAAGACTCATATTTCCAGAAGGAGGTTTTTGGTGGTGTTTATCAAGAAGCACATAGATTTAGCTTTTGGTTACGCATCAAAGTCCACACAAACAGCTCCCTGCCTATGAAATCTACAGGGCAACTTCCAGGTACTCTCAGTTCTCACATCCACTCTTCCCTGTTTCTTGCCCATGCTTTTTCAAGCACCACGAATTTCATCTGGGTCTGAGCCTTGCTTCTCATCTAACTGCTTGCTATATTCTTAGTCACGATCTGAGCTGTAAGCCAACTCCTCATCTATGACATGCATTTGCTAAGTTCCCTAAGGCTCCAGCAGAATTAGCCACAAAGTCATTCGAGTGAAATGTGCAAGGAGACAGAGATAGATCTAACTAACCACAGCTCTGCTTACAGCTCTGCCAGCAGCACTGCTGGGGAGCAAATCAATAGTCACACCATGTCCCCTTTTGGGCATGCAGTTGTTACGCAACCTGCTTACACAGGAGCTGTGAGAAAGACAGCAAAACCATTGTGATCAATAACCCTCAGAAATGAATCTTTAATGGCACTCCTCTGCTCAGTTAACTCTGCCCAGTATTTTGTTGGCAATTAAATCATGGGAGAAGCAGCATCAGGATTCTTTCTGCTTCATAGCTGAGGAACGAAGCCCACTCTTCACATGATCAGTTGCAAGTTACAATAGCTGCTGAAAACAAAGAGCTCCAGCCCAAATTCTAGACCACTGTCAGAATCTGAACAAAGCCAAAGTAAAAGGAAAGAGCATATTTGAAAATGAAGCTTTTTCCATACACTGTTTTCTTGATAAACAGGATTTTTTTCAAAATTGTCCCCAGTCACTGACTTCTCCTACTCTATTAAAAAAATTGTGAAGACAGAGCTGAGCATATTCCCAAACAAAGGGTATTACTTAAATCTATCACTTTCTTGAGCCTATCTTTTCCTTTTCACAGCTATGCAGAGACCTGCAGTATGCTAACTTCCCAAAATGAGTTGTGAGCCTAAGCACATTCCAGGAATCACATCCACCTCATCTGCTAAAAACTGAGAAAACACTGGGAACTCCAGTGTGAACGCCTTCATTCTGTGGTCTTCATTCAAGAACAGTGTCAGCTCCTTTCACTTTTGTTTTTTTTTTGCTTCCCAGACTCTGAGGTCATCTTTCCCTAGCCTATTTTTATCATCCAGCCACCTTATTTTCAAGGCACACAAAGGGACCCTTACTACACTTTAGGAAAAAACACCAGTCACCATCCTCTCTTCATCTACATCTTTTATTTCTGTCTACTCAAACTAGATTCACTTTGATTTAATTCTCTTAATTAAACATGTACTGAAAGAGAAAATTCTAAAAAAAATTTCAATGCTTTGATTTATTCTCCTGCCCCTAAGCTTTTTTACAATTAACTTTATATAAATTATTGCCAGTTCAAACAATTACACTTGTTTTCTTACTTCTGCATTTCTTCACTTCCATACACACAATCTCTCCCACTTCACTTTTACTCTGTGGCTGCACATGATATAATCCAGTAGAGTCTATTCTTACCTCATTCACAGCTTTTCTTGAAAAAAAACTCTTTGCTGTTTTTGCATGTCCTCCAATCCCAACCATAACCCTCACACCCAGATTGAGATTACTCCAGCACTACATCAGTGCAAGATCATAAAAAACAGACCTACTCTGTCATATTCAAATACTCCTTCAGTAGTCTATGCTATATATAGATCCCAAACCTAGTAAAAAAAAAAAAAAATAGCACTGGAAGACTACAGAGCTGTATCATCAAAGAGCACCAACCACTACAGCTACTCATGTTTCTATTGTTCAGCAACCCTACTAACCTTTCCTGTTATGCAAGGCTTCATATTTCATAGCCCTGAGAGGTACATCCACACATCTCTCTTCTGATAGTTCTACATATTTTTACTGTAAAATTCCCAGGCCATCTTTCTACATACGTACTGCAAAGAACGAGCCCACAAACCCAACAGATGGCAGAGCATATGTAACAAATGATAAAGATTGCTAATGTGTGTCTCCCACACACCTACCCTCCTTCCCTAGTTATGACTAAACAAACATTAGACAGATACTATGGATTACCAACAGTACCACTCTGTTCACCACAGTACATTTTAGAGCTGCTAACCAAGAAAATAAAAGAGGAGGATGGAGAAAGGTGAAGTTAGGTGGAAAGAATGTGTCTGATGACACTATTGCAAAAAGTCTCTTCCTGAAATGACACACTAGCAGCAATGAGAATTATCAATGCAACACCCAGCAGGCAGCTCAGCAAACTGGGCATGAACTGGCAAAGTTTTCCTCAGGGCCTTGCATCTTTTAATTCAGGTTCCCTCTGAGCCCTTTTGCCAGAGTCCTCGAGCAAGTTGTAGGACCAGAAGTAGAAGTTTGATTACTATATTTCAGAGCTGCACACCATCAGAGTCAAAATCAAAACCTCAAGTTAAGTGTTGTTATAGCTATCCATCAGTAGTGGGTGGTACTGCAGTCAAAAGCTATTGTAAGGGATATCTGTAAGAGATATCTGCTTTAACATTAAGGGTGAGAACAATTTCTCCACTCTCAAATGAGTGACAATCTCATTTGAACTGTACTGGAGTTTTTTTGCATTTTAGCTTCACTTTTCTTCTGGTTTTTATCCTGCAGGCAGGGAAAAAACCAAACAATGTGAGAAGACAAAGGTTACCTTCCCCCAAACTGTAGCGTATTCGTACATCCCACGCATACATTGTTTCCTTGTTCTCAAATCCCAGCATCACAACTTGGGAGAGACAGATGATGGCGAGCGTGTGGTTCAGGCCCTCATAGGAGAGCCCAGGATCCAAGCCACAGATGTCTTCTAAGGTCATGCTGCTCCTCTCCTTATGCCCTTTTGCTCGTTCAGATTTATCCTTGTACACCAGCATGAGCAAACAGTCTAAAAGGAGCAAAACTGTCAGAGATGATGATGCAGAGCACAGCCCATAACAAATTTCTCAGCACTCTGCTGCAATACAAAAGAGCTTTAGACAACTGCAGACAAGCTTGATCAAGTCAATGTAAAACTCAGATTTCTTTTCCCTGCCCACCCCCAGGTAGTTTATAGTCCTTGTTTTCGGGAAGCAAACACTGAAGGCATGTTTCAAGGGTAATCTGCAGGCTCTGAAATAAGGAGGCCAATAATAAATCTTCCCTGTTTTATTCAAAGTCCAGTGGCATTTCAGATCCTCTCGTGAGTCTGGCAGGGACTGACTCATTAATTCTGAGCATTAGGAGCTATGCTAGGATAGCTGTTCCCATTACAGACTCTAAAGACCAAGAGGGTATTGTTGTCTGTATTTTCATTAGAACATACTGAACCACAAATGAAATTCTTACAGTAGTTCACAGATTACCCAACCACTGAATGGCAAGCAGACTGCCCTGCCAGATTGCTCCTGTCAGCTCAGGTTTCCCAGTTAAATGCTACGCAGTAGCCAC
Organism: Thryothorus ludovicianus; assembly: GCA_013397245.1. NCBI lineage: Eukaryota > Metazoa > Chordata > Aves > Passeriformes > Certhiidae > Thryothorus > Thryothorus ludovicianus. Next base: position 1,437,367 of record VZTB01005283.1, on the reverse strand, counting down.
TGCTAAAAATCATTATGTGCCACACCTTCTTTTATTTATTTACTTTTTAGTGTTTGCTTGTATCACTAGTTGTTATTAACCCTTTCCTGGATGTGTTTATTACACAGTAACTATGCAATGGAAGAAACCAGTTCAAGTGCCACGGCCCCATAGGGAAAGCAAGCATTTCACAAGCAAACCCAAAAGAAAAGGGAAGTGACCTCTCCCACCTTTTGCATTTATGACACAAGCAGCCCTCTTTCTCCCACATTCATTTCCTATCACACAGCAGTCATATGTAGATGAAATTAATGGTCAATATCAAAGCTGCAACATCCACAGTTTAAGATGAGCTACAACCCACAGAAGACTAAGACCCCCATGCACCATTTTATAAATACTGAGGGTGGTGCTCCCAGCCCTGCTGATGTGTCCTGCAGCTCTCAGCTGAGCAAGACTGGCAAAATCTCCATCCACAAAGATGAAAAATGACTGAAAGACTGAACTGTCTGCTAACTAATGCAGAGCTCTGCATGGATGCCCAATTGTCTTTGTGCACCTGTTAGCAAAAACAGCTGCAACCACGGTATTTAAACATTCTGCTATACAGTTGTGTGTCTGAAGAATGGCTATGATTTACATACCAAGAAAAGCAAATCACCAGGGGCTTTTTTAGTAAGCCTGGCTAATTTAGCTAGAATAAAAATAGTATTTTGAGGAATAAGCTACATTATCAGGCAGGTTCCACCATCTACTCCCTTCAAAGCTGGCTTACTCACGTTAGAAACTCAGGCCCATGTTCACAGATCTATATACCAGCTCTACAACCAACAGATGCCCTTTCACACAGAGAAGTTTCACAGCTTTAGATGAGATATAGGTATTTAAAACACTAAAATATTACTGTAACAACTCAAGTAACAAAGAATTACAAAGAAGCCTTCAGTCTTTCTAAGAGCCAAGACAGGCTGCCATAATCCATTCTGCAGCAATGTGGATTCACGTTTTCTAAGTGTAGGCAACATTTAGCCCTGGAAACACTTTTGGGCCCAAGTGTTTTTTCCTGTCAGGAGTAGATGGGGAAACCTGAAGCCTACTTTTCCCTCTGCAGCTGTAAAACATCAGTTCTGTGTAACGTTTTCAATTTCCCCTTCAGAAGCATGGAAATGATCCTATTTTTTTTTTCTTCCTTAATTCAAAATGTCATTTTATTTTTAAATTGAAGAGATATTTTCTGTCAAAACACTGATCAAAAATAACTACCGAGCTTACAATGTCAGCTTTTTTCTTTCTNAAAAAAAAAAAAAAAGTGCACGTATTTTGAGCGATGGCTGTGCCTTGGAAAGGCCCTTTTCCCGTTGTTTGCAGTGGGTGCAGGAGCTCGCCCCGAGGCCGGACGCGCTCCCGGGCAGCGCAGCGCTGCCGTGGCCCTGCCGAGCGCTCTGCGGGCGCTCAGCCCGGGGAACCGGGCAAGCTCCGGGGCCCCGAGCCCCGTCCCCACCGCCGGGCCCCTCTTACCTGCCACCGGGGAGGGCTTGCGCAGCACCAGCCACCTGCTCTTCCACTGCAACGAGAGGCAAAGGGACAGGGTTAGCCGGGGCCGGCCAGGGGAGAGCGGGCTCTCTCCCCTGCGGCCAAGGGGGCGGCGGGCGGGGACCCCGCGGGCCGAAGGGGCGCCGGGAGCGGGGACCTTTTTTCCGTCTCTCAACTTGACGTGACCCTCCACCACCACGGAATCCGTCATCTTCAGTCATGATTCCGGACAGCTGCGCCGGCTCGCTGCGCCCGCCCCGCGCTCCGGCCGCCCGAGGGGTCACTTCCAAAATAGCTTTATTAGGGCCCCGCGCGGGCGGCCAGCGAGCACTGCCCGGCCCCGACCTGCCGCCTGGGAAAGGGGGTCTGCGCACGGCCTCAGGGAGTATTTGTTCACGTCTTTTATTTCTACTTTGGGGGTCTTTGATTTTTTTTTTGTTTTAATTTATTTTTTTCCCTGGGTTTCAGAGCTCGAGGCGCGGGCCGGGGCTCCCGGAGCTCCGCGGACCCGCTCCGGGCGCGACCCCCGCCCCGATCCGGCTCCGGGCTTTGCCGCTGACCGCAGGGGCTGCCCCGCGCCCGGGCGGCCGCAAAGCCCGCACTGGATTCACTTCACGGAGCGGGGCCTGCCTCTGGCCGGCCAAAACGCCCCCTTCCCGCACCTTCCTTATAACGCCCAATTTTCACTTTTCAAAAGAATAATTACAGCTCTCCTTGGCTCCCAGAAGACACTGCCAACTACCCCAGATAAAAATACTCTTCTCACTTTTTTTTTCCCTCTTTGCAATGCAACTGTCACGAGATAACAACCCGCTTACACCAAACCCGAAACAGCTACAATTAATAGAATAAGATGTGTTAATGATGTCCTCAGATTTATTTCCACAAGCAATGGAATAATTAGAGTTCATTATTCCCAAAATACTCCTGCTGCATCTTATTTGATGGTAATTAGTTCTTCAGCTTTTTTTTTTTAAAAAGCACTACAGCACATTTTTCTTTCAGTAGCATAATAGAAGGGGGCTTTTTAGATGTCTGCATTTATTTCTTCCTTTTAAATCGGTCAGTTTGCATGGAATAACATACAATTTAATAAGACCATCCTTTAAGTGGGTTTCATAATGAATTAGGGAAGTGTTTGTTCAACAGGCTTTGCATTCTAACTCAATTTCAACATAGAGTTAGCAAAAATGTCAGATAAAATTTCACTAGTACATTTGAGTTTGGTTTTCATTTTAACCAAAGCAATAATCACTTAAAGGTGAAAAATATTGAGAATTAGTTTCCATGGTGTAATGCTCAACAGAAAGGCTGGAGGTAGATGCTGGAGTGCCCCATAGGAATGTGACTGATGTCAGGATGAGAGGCCAGGACATCTCACATAACCTGGACATGTCCTTGCCACCCCTACTCTGTGCTTGTAATGCAGCGCTAGTCACCTCATGCCTGATGCTCAAATTATTTTCATTTAGTTTCACCAAGTCACAGTGGATAAGCAGGCTGCTTTGAAAGCAATAAATTAATTTTAATGCATTCAAAGTATTCAAATAAGTATCAGCTGGAGATTTGTCATTTAGACCTTTGAGGGCAGAAAATAGACCATTCAAAATATTTTTTTTTAAATGTGTCATTGTTTACTGGTGTTGCTGTGTACTGATACAAGCAGCATGGATTTTGGAAACAGGACAGCTAAAAAAAGTCTACACAAATTGTCAGAAACACCAGTCTAACACCTTTCCTATCAAACAGCCACCTTCTTTACTGCAAGAAAAGACCAAGAGAGTACATACAACACAAAACTGCAAGAGCAAACCTGTGCACAGTGGGGATAGATATTAATTTCAAAGTGACACTGAAGTCACAGAGCAGATACAGATATTGAGAGTGGCTTCATCTTTGAGTGGAAACCTGTTCCTGATAAATCCCTTCTGAAGAAGAGCAAATCGTTCCTGCCTGCTGATGCAGTGCTTGTCTCAGAGCAGGTACAGTTAGTCCTGTCACAGGGTCACATTCATTTTAGGACATCAAGCAAGCCAGACTCCCACTGCAAATGGCCAGGAAGGCAGAGCCACACCACGAGAGTCTTCAGCTTGTTTTGGAATCAACATCCCAGAGGTGGATATCAGTTTTTCAAGCTAATGTTTTGTGCCTCAAGAAAACAAACTAAAGGCTTTAATCTTGGGACTCACAGTACCAGCAGCTGAAGAACATATCCAGGTGCTTACATCTGCCTGCTGGAAATGTGTGTGACCCTTGCATTAAACTGGGAGCACCACCAGCTGAAGCTGACCCTTACAGAGAGATTTTCGGATGCCTTCCAGCACAAAGTGTTATTTCATCTTTCTACCAGCTCTCAACCTCTAGAAAAACTGACAGAGGAATTCAAAGATCTCACTGTAACCTTACACATAACAGACTAAGTTCAAGAAACAGAGGGTGATTTTTTTTTTATTAAATAATTTACATCATTTATCTAGATTAGTATTGTTGTATATTTGTACATACACAGATGCAGGTTTTGGTTATTTTTCCTTTAAAAAAATCTCTTTTAACTGCAGATAACATTCACCACTACTAAGAAACTCATGTGGACAATGCAAGTACTGTAAAACAAAACACACATCTGAATATCCAGGCACCACTTAAAATTCTATTACTCTAAAACACAACTTTGCTTGAAACACTTTAGAGAGTTCATAAATGTTCACTGCCAGGGAAGAAATACATTCACATCAGCACTTAAATGTACACATATGACATGGCTAAATATTCCCTATAATAGGGAAAAAAAAAAAGAATTTTCTATTCTTTGTCAGAATTTTCCTGCTGAATCATTTTCTGCCTGTTTTTGCTAATACAGCTGAGTCTACTGCCTCTAAAGAGCTCTATATTGTAATAATTGCTTTGATTGTTCCCATAACAATTCCATAGGCCATGACAGTAAAGCCTGTGGTTTGTGATATCACCAAATCCCTAAGGGAGTTGTCAAGCTGCACCCTAGCCATCCAGTTGAAAAATCTGTTACAAGAAACCTTCTTTCTGAATTATCTAAATAATTGAACAACTTGTTAGTACAAAACCTAAGACACCTTCAAAACACTGTCAAATTAAAGGAACGTTTAGGGATTTATCATCAAGGTGAAGTATTTCCATTGCTATCCTCAGGGCAAGGAGCAGATCACAGTCTGCAAAAGGTCCTGGCTGTATCAGCCTAAATCAGCTGCTCCAACTTCCAACATTTTTCAGCAAAAGACTTGGAGCTCTCAGGAGGTGTTGCGTTAACCTTTCTGGAAAATTGCACACCACACTCAGCAGAGCTCTGAGGCACGTTCCTGATTTTACGTCACTGGAACATAGAAATATGTTTATATAAAAATATACTTACGTGTTTGGTTGAAACAAAACCTAAACCCTCTGGTTTCTTTCCCCAGAACTGTTGTTGCAGTTAGCTGAGGAGCAGCTTTACCTACGTTGTTTTCTTGGTGTCTCTTGCCCTGAGCTTCAAGAGATCATTTCTCAGGGAGAGGGAATTTTATTTTTGATTCTCCTGTTTATTTTCTTATTTCAACTGAGAATACAAAGACAATATTGATGCAGGTTGGTTTGGGAGATAACAGCTCCACCAGAAACTGCAAAACACATCAAATCACTTTCCATGTAATCCACCAAGCAGACAGAGTTGTACATTTTTGTGTACTTTTGTTGTACAATTTGTCTCAATATGTTTGGGATTTTTTATTAAGACAAATAGAGGCAGTCATGTGTGTTGAGCAATCCACAGCCCTCAAATGCTAGATCAAAGCTCCTGACATCAGATGGAGCAGGCCTGCTTTTGGTGGTCTGGCTTGGAACTGCTAAGAATTACCATGACAGTTTTCATACCAGCCTATAATAAAACATTTACTCCACTTTAATAAAACCAAAAGACTCCTGAACCCTGCTTCAAATGTTAGTTTATTTAACTGTTCCACTTGTTTTTCGGGGGCCTATTTTCTCATTAATCCACTTTACATAGTTTGTCACTCTTGTATATACTCCAGGTTTGTTGACTCTGCCGCAGCCGTCTCCCCAGCTGATAATTCCATAGAGGTAAGAAATGTCATTTTTCTCACAAGCCAGAGGTCCACCAGAATCTCCCTGCATCAGAAGTAAGCAAAGGTTATCTAATTTGATAGAAAGCAGTCAGAAGATCTGATTGACAAAATCCTAAAACAACGTTTGCACGTGAGATTTAAGCTAAAAAATAAAATAAAAAGAAAAAAAAGGGAAAAAAGGAAACAGCAGTATACTGATGTTTCATTACAGAAAGCATTTTTAGTCACATTCAAATATAGTAGTGGATTTTTTTAATTACACATTAAACAAAAGTATCAAAATATCAGATTTTGTTTAAAAATATGAGATTTTTCAATTCAGACACCTACTGAAAAGCATGGTTGATTTAGATCATCCTCAATGGAAGTGAGCAAGCCTTTGAGGCTTGGCAGTGTGATGTAATATCAGCTCTGCATGGAGGGGTTACATGGGTGCATTCAAAGAGTTTCTCGATGAAGTTTATTGCAACTTTCACAGAAAATGAGGGTTTCTAAAGAAAGGTGTTGCATACAGCCACACTCTGTGAGTGTGGGATGCTGTAATTTTATGTGACATATGGGGTTTTACACGTGTTTGAATTTGCTACTGAATATTTACCTTGTCATTAAAGCATAAACTGAAAAGCAGCCCAAACTACATTACAACAAAGGTTAATTTTGAACATTTCTACTTATTTTAAACCTTGAAAACATTCAGGATAGGATTATTATTATTATTATTATTATTATTATTATTATTAGTCTTAGAGTGAATTTCTAGAGGAAAAAAAATGTTAGAAATTTAAAAAGTTACGTAGTAAATGGTACTGGTGGAAGCAGCCATCACTCTAGTCATTTGAGACCAAAGAAAATATATTTTGTCCTATCTCAAAAGATGAATTCCTTGAAAGTAAAATAAGTAGGAAAATTGTGTTGCCTTTGTACTGAAGATTTCTGTTAATAGGTGAGGGACATCTGAAGAAGTATTGTTTGTGTATTTTTCACAATTAGTGTAATTGATTGCCATTTTGGCATTAGTGAACTGATTAAATGAAAAAAGTTTCCAAGAAAATCTTTTTAAAATAATCAAGGAAAACACATTGTCTGTTTGAAGTTTCTCAGTCTTGGAATATTTTTATACAGAACAGATGGTTTACAGGTTAATATCCTAAGTGTACATTAAGAAATCCCACAGGTCAGCTACATCTGTTGTTACATTTAGAGGTCTACATTATTTCTCCTCAGACCCCACTACAAGTCTGACAATAGGGAAAAATGAATTATTGATTCACTAATAGTGATTTCAAGCCACAAGCACTGTTCTTCAGCAATATCTGTGACTCTAAATCACTGTTTCTCAGACTTTGTAATTCCTATTCCAGCTATTTCTCAGACTTTGTAATTCTCTCCAGACCACTCATCTTTGTGCAACTTCTTTCTCCTTCCCTCCGCTTTCTTTTTTCCTTCTCATTCTGGATTTCTGTTTTTCCAGGCCAGGGACAATCAGCTGTAATGCTGTCTCCTGTATTTGCTCTTCCTGGGAAAGGCAGGGGGAGCTGGGCAGGCAGGGTAGTTTCCAGCTCTCTGGTTCATGTGAACCCTTGCAGCCTGAGTCTCAGCCCTGGCCTTGAGCCACTGCTGGCTGCTGCCATTTCACTCTTGACACCTTTCTCTGTATGTTTATGACCTCTGTGGGGCTTCCAGCACACAGTATATATGATATTCTTTCCTCCACTTACACTGCCAGCTATTAGCTATCTGCTGCCTTTTCACGAATTTATGTTAATAGAGCAAACCCTCCTCCTTCAAAATGAATTGTAGATGAAACCTGAAGTTTTATATAAGGAACAATCTTATCCTTCATTTTAAGAAGTTTCATCTATTACCACAACAATTCTGCATCCTTATTCAGAGGCGAGGTGTGACATAACTGAAAGTAGTAAGAGCATGAGGTCATTCCATCAAAGACTGAGGTTACATAACACAGTTTCCAACTGACTGACATTCTATACCATTCAGTCACATCCACTAGGGAAACCTCAGCTCCCTCCTCCAAGCCTCACCACTGCTCCTCACCTCCTACCCAGGTGTCCTTATTTTCCCTCAAGCAAGAGGCAGCAGCACTGGGATTTGTCCCCACATGGGTTCATGCTGCTTTTCCTGCCAGCACATCCCTGCCAGCTGGGCAAATATCCATTGTCACCACCTGCAGGCTCAGCCAGGAGCTAGAGCAGCACACCCTACAGTGCACAGCCACTGCCTCGTGTGAAGGTGGGAGGAATAGAACACCCTGGAGCCCTTGTGTAGAGCTTAATTGACATTGAACATGATAAAAAATGAAGGTGAAGTGTTATGGTGAACATAGGGTTCTTTTCTTTAGGAACACTATAAAATCAAAAGTAAGAATTGTAACACAGCAACATTTGTGAGCAGGATACATTTCTGTCACCCAGCATTACCTGACAAGCATCAGATTTGCTATCGAAGTAGCCAGCACAGAACATGTTTTCTGTGAGTTCTGTTCCATAAATTTCAGGACTTCTGCACTTCTCTTCTGGAATAAGTGGAACTAGTGTTTCTTGCAGGACATCTGAATAACCAGATATATCTTTTGAAAAATTCCCAGAGAGGAAAAGAAAGTCATTTTTATGTCAAGAGCATAACAGGAAAACACAAGACACAATACAACACATAATAAACACATTTAACACCTCTCGGTAATATCCATGTTATGGACATCTTTAAAATAAAATAATTTTTATAGTGATTACATTCTGATCTTCCAGTCAGACTCCATAAAATAACAGTGTTGCAATGTCCAGCCATTAATCCTCCTCTCTCCTTTTCTAGAGACTCAGGGACAGTATCCCAAGACTCCTGTTCTCACCTCTTTCCAGATGTGATAATGAATCATCCATTTTTCAAAGGCTCCATTGCATCTTTATGTCCTTAGACTACACATTTAGGCTGGGATATTTGCTCATACTACCAAAATGTGGCAGCCAGCTCCTCAATCATCTCATCTGCCTACATAGATCTATTGCTAGCTCAGCATTGAAACAGCATGGTCCAGCCTCATAATCCTGAAATTCCTACTTGGAAAGGATGGGGTGATTTTTTCCACCTTTCTCAAGCTGGGTGCAAGCACTTCTTAGCCCAAAGTCTATCTGGCCTTCTCCTATCAACATTTTCAAAGTTTCTTGATGGTGAAGTTAAAAATCTCTGCCTGGAGAAAGCAGGGGAAGGATTCACTTAACTAAAATTCCAGGCATTGGCACTCCAACAAGCTACTTTCTCTCCTCCCAGTCCACTGAGAACTAGATAGCTCCTAGCTCATTCCATCCTGAAATTGGTGCAAACATTTGGTCGAGGGAACCCCACTCCAAATTCCAAGGCCTGTAAGGGAAGTTGAGGATGACTATTTCAAATGCAAATGTTGCAAACTCCAAAGGCAGGTAAAAAGAATCCCACCAGGAGTCCCTTGCAAAACATTTCACCAAACTCTCGGGTGTATAATGTATACCTGAGCATTGTTTTATTATCATAATTTTTGTCTACAGACTCCAGCTCTCATTGTACTCACTCTCATGCTTGTGTCCCC
>VZTB01005283.1:1293370-1427696 GCA_013397245.1 Thryothorus ludovicianus | reverse complement strand
CTAGTGCATTTCATGTCCTGTTACCACTGAGTTCAGCGAAATTCAAGATCCTTAAAATTAAGGAATAAAACCTCAGGACATTGCAAAACCAAGCTTCTTGAAGCAACAAAATATTACATAAACTACACAATCTTTACTAACCAGTGTAAATACTGAAAACAGTGTAAATATGTAGCTGTGCAGCATCAGGAGATTGATACTGAAAGGTTTCAAAAGTTGGTTTCCCTGTAGAAAATATCTTTCATTTGGCTGTAAAGCAGAAAAGGGGGCTTTGTACTACTGGGTGAAACAAGGGCAGCGTGTTGGTTTGGCCACACCCCTCAAAGATAACAGAGATGAGCTAACGTGGACACACCTATTAAACCTTCTCATCAGGCCCTTTGGAAGCTCAAAATTTTGTGAGCACAGCTGTGTGGAAAGCAAGTGACCTCACTGGATAGTGTTATTTCTCTACCAGCTACAGTTTTTGGCCTTAGTGGCACACAGAAGCAGTGTGTATTTGTGTGGGTATCTCACAGCCTGAGAACCCCACACAAACCTTGCTCCCACACTCAGCAGCTTGCTCTTCTTCACCTTGCCCTCTTCTCCACTAACTCTGCCTGTCTCTGGATTTCCTAGCAAGCACTCATGTTGTTTCCTTTAGAAAAGGACAGGACATTACTCTTTCAGCAGGACATAACTCTTCTTTTGCATCAGAAGAAATCACTGACTGGATAGAACAAGCACCTGCATCTTCCCCCCACAACACAGTTTCTGCATTCTCATTTGTTTTTCCAATTGGATTTGTTTTAGGCACTCCATGTTCAGCCCTCCCTAGACTAGGACATAGTACACTCGTGAGGCATGCCTACCTAATTTCAGAGTAATTAAAAAAGCTATGAGATCTCAAAGCATCATGGGTGGTTTTCACTAGGATATTTCAGAGCAGAGCAATGTCTCAAATCTAGTTTGTCTCCTTGTACACTGTGACAGAGCTCCCACCAACACAGAACTTGTATGCTTTTTGCTATACAGTAGAAAATACTCACCATCTGTGAACAAAAAAAGCCAGTATTTGCCTGACCTAAAATATTCCCAAAGTCAGGCTATTAAATAGTCTCACAAAGTGCTCACACAGCTTGGTGCCCTGGGGTGACGTGACAACTTTCACAAGAGCAGATCAAAAAATAAGAAGTAAGTTGCTGCTCCATTGTCATTCTGACTAATATTATAAGGTCAATCAGAAGGGCATTTAACTTCTGACTGATAAGACAGCTGATTTTTAAATCTATCTCAGTGTAAAAAATGATTCTTAGAACCATAGATTTTCAGAGCAGATGGGGTTATTACATTCATCTAGTCAGATTCTTTATACAATACAGACAATAGAATTTTTCCAAGTAATTCCTGCATCAAGCCTACAGCTTCTGGTTTAGTTGAAAAAATGCCTAATCTCACAAAGACTTGAAGTGATGATGAATCTGCCACACATCTAGGTAAATTGCTCCAAAGGCTAATTATCATAATTATTTAAAATTTGCAATTTATTTTTCATCTGAATTTGTCTAGCTTTCAGATGCTGTTATAACTCTGGTAGAATAAGACCCCCCTGCATTCAAAAGACTCTCCTAGTGTCTATGATTTTTCCACTCTAAAGGCAGTTTCTAGCAGACCATCTAAACTTGAAACAAGGTCTAGTAAATGGCAAATAAAACTGTCTGAACAAAAATACTCACCAATATCATGTTCAGTAGGATTGAACACGGAATACTGAGGATGCAAGATGTATTTCTCTATTTCAAATGTCTGTGTTACATCAGTTGTTTTATTAAATATTTGTTGACCCAGAACTACTCTAATAGTGGATTTTAGTGGACTGTAATACAAAAAGAGAGACAAGCATTTCTGTGATTAGCAGGACAAATGCAGCTGATTTTCCAGTGGCTGGATATCCTGTGAACCATTATAACCTCAGCCTCCCACCATGTCCATTATTCACCCTCTCATAATGCCTTTACCTGTTGCCCAGGCTTCCTGCCTACAGAGGGCAAGGGAAAAGATGTTACAGCAAGACCCAGGCTCTGTGGGTCCTGATTAGCCTAATTAATGGCTGCTGCTTCTTGAAAGAAGGAAAAGGCCAGCACAGGCTGCCCAGCTGCTGTTTGGCTAACCAGCACCTTTGGGGGGTGTAAACACGTCTTCTAGAAATTTAACTGAGTCAACTTAAACTTGACTTAGCCAATGATTACAAAAACTGCTCAAAAAGAAATGAGGGATCAAAGGATGAGTCAGGGGTGGATATCTCGTTTCTCCAGGAAACCAGTCTCCTAAAAAAATTACAGGCATGGGCCAAGATTTAAAAGTGCTGGCATGTTGACAATTCAGGAACATCTGGGAAGCTTCCACCTAAAAGATATCACCAGTTCTGAGATTTGCTTATCTATGTTAAATCTGTTGTCCAGAATCAAAAGCAACCTGGTGAAGTCCCAAAAGAACATGGATTTAATGGGAAACTTCACAGACAGAGGAGAACACAGTATTTGCAATTCACATCATCTTTTCCAACTATCAGTTTTTTACTTTAAAAAAGAACACAGTCCTCTGATATCCAGTTTCCTAGGAAAGAAAACTAATAAGAACAAATACAGCAGCTGGGAAATAAGGGATGTTGGGAATAATCAGGAAGTGTTTAGGAAAGGCAATATATATGCTAACTTTGAAAGCAACAGAATTCACATTCCACTCTTGTTCTAAAACCAATTCAATCTGCATAAGTCTACAATTAATTTAGTTAGCAAGTGTCTTCAACATTGGAGCACTCCTGTTTTTTATCCAGTGCAGGAGAAGAAAATATCTGGTGTCACACCTCATGCACAGATGCAGAGTGGTTTGCATCATTGCAGTTTCCCTGCCTGCATTTCTGTGCCCACTGGGTACAAAAGCACCACAGAATATCTCCCAATACTGAGTGCACAGCAATGACCAGCAGCCATGAACTCAGAAGAAAGAGATTCTGAGCAATTGCAGTGCAGAGAGACAGCAGCAATGCTGCTACATGAACGATGCTTAAGGCTAACAAAGGAAAAGGCAAAGTGTATTCCGTATTACTAGAATACAAGAAGAAAATAAAATGTTCTTCAATCAATATGTAAGGCCATGATTTTCTCAGTATTTTTGCAGTAGAAAATCAACCTCCTTGAAAATCAAATTTTGGGCCTGTAAAACAGTGGAAGCTCACTTTCTGGAACAGTACTTAGAATAATTTTAGAAGCTCTGAATGGTTCTACTATGACTTACAGATGGTTCATTCAGGAAAGGAAATAAAACAGGAGGGGTTACAGGAAAGAAAAAAGAAATAATTGAGCTGCACAGGTATCTATTGTCGCCTAGTGGAAAACAGTTGGAATTGTGACTACCAGAGGCACAAAACAAACAGAAGAGTGCAAATTACAATGCAGTAATTATGGAAAATCTGTATGTACCAAACGACCAGCTGGAAGTGGGTGGAAATGTCCTGAACAGCTGCCAAAGTTAGTAGCTATTTCACAACATTTGAAAAACAAATGCATTGTAGCTTGAGCTCCAAATGCTTCAGTACAGCATTCATAGTGGTATTATTAGCTCTACAAGCTATCAGTGTCTATATTCTGGCAAAAGGTTTTCTGTGTCTCTTGGCTTCTTTACTATGCAAAGGAACAATGGATATCAAATGATGTAATATTTTTCCCTTCAATATGATCAAACTGAAATCACGGAAAGTGTTGAACATTTGTAGAAAACTAAGTATTTAGAATAGAGTAAGAGCACCCTGTAATCAGTATTTTCTCTAGTGTCCCACAGGAGGAAAAAAAAACTCTCAAGAAAATCAGCTTCAGAAGTTTGACAGTTTAGTTCTTCCATGTGGTTTTTTGTAAAGCTCAGCCCACTCTATTTGTGTCAACCAACAGTAATTTATCGTCTCCAATAAATCATTGCTTGGCTGTCTCAGCCTTTCTGAACAAAACACAGCAGTGAACATAACCATCTCTGTTATATCTCAAAACAGGCATAAACATTCAGAAAGGTAACCAAGAGGAAGATAAATGCTTTGATTCCCCTGCAGATTCTTGCACATGCGATGCCCCATGCTATGTGCTGCTTCACCCTACCTCATCCCTTTAGTCAGGGTATTTAGATGCTTTAAGGCTCCTTAAGGAACAAGATAAGGACCTATGAGATTATAGTAATCCAAGCCATTTTTTAGATCATGAAGAGTATTCAAATTGTCAGAAATCCCTTTTGACACGTTGGTCTTTTATAATCTCATCTTCTTTCTTGTTTCAGTTCAGGTTTGCTGTGAGGCCCCACTGTCACACTCAGGGGTGAGTTTACCTGTTAGCAAAGCAATGTGCTGCTGACACAACCCAGCAGGTCTGCACCAGGCTTCCACCACAGAAACTTTCTCCAATATATATAGCTGCTGTCCAGGGGTGAGATCCAGGCAGAGATGAAGATCCCCCAACAATCCTAGGTCTCACAAAACTTCGCTTTTTATGTCTTCTTCCACATGGTCTTTTGGTACTTGCAGAAGTTTCTACTTTGTCTGGAACTGGTGGCCTCCTTTCCCTGCTTGCTGAGATAAAAAGGGATATGGCATCAGACTATCAGAATCTTCTTGTTTTGAAATTAAACACCATATCTCATACATTTTCAGGATGTAGACCTCTCATTGCTCACAGAGGCCCACTCCTCCTGGGCCTGTAGTTTCCAGGGTAATACAATTTTTACCAAAGCATCAGTCATTTCTGGCACGTTGCATATTCTAGTAGAAAATTTGGGAACATTGGCATGATTGTGACCAAAACAGTTGTAAGACACTACTGTTATTTCAGGACAAGAATCACAGACTGTATCACAACTCCAAAAAATGCAAAAGAAACCCATTGTTTACTAGAAACAGTAAAATATGCAACACTCCTGGGAACAGTAGAACATTCAAAATTATACAGTGAAACCTTGTTGCTGTATCAATAAATCCTCATTCATTCATAACATGGATTTTAAGAAAGCCTTTACATACCACAAGTTGGAAGGTCACAATATGCCCAAGACAAACTGTTGTCCTTCATGATGTAACACCAGGGCTTATCATCATCATCTGGATTTCTAGTTAATTCAGGGAAAGAAGGAAATACAAGCATTAACCAGTGTTGTTCCAAGCTTCCCAAAGGTTTTGTGCTTTTTCCCCTTGCACCATGCAGAGCACTGACAGGACTCTCAGATTTTGAGACATTTGACAAAGTGCTGACAAAGTGCTCACCTACAAAGGTGAGCAGCCTTTGAATATAATTCTTCATCTTAAAACTAACCAAGACTAAGGTTCTCTAGGACCTGAAATACAGACATGACTGAACACCTGTAAAACTTGCCTACAAGTATTTGGATGCATGAGCACATTCAGAGCGTTCAGCTACAGCCCACACTGAAGTGCTTTCACAGGTATCAGCTCAGCTATTTTCAGAACTAAATCCCATGGGAGAGATTCCTGGTTTAGGTTATTTTTTAGGCGAGGAGATTCCAACACAGGTAGAATCATAGAAAATCCATAACAAGAATAGCTAGCAAAAAATGAATTTGCAAATCTCAGGTTCATATTCCCTGGAGAGTCTGAGGAAATGAAAGACTATTTCAAGAAAATATTGTATTCCTCAAAAAGGTTGGAAAAAAAAAAAAGAGTAATGGAAACTGTTTAGCCCTTTGTTACCTTGGTGTTGAAAAGATTTTGGTTTGATTCCATAACTGGTTGTCTGTCTTTATCAGTGCATTATAAGTAACCAGAAATCTGCCCAGTTTACACCTCCAAGAACATAGGGAGACTTTATTAGACCAAGAAAAATAGACAAGGTAATTCAGAGCTCCAGATAAGCAATAATTCTAATTTCAGTTGGGTTTATCACAAGCACTATCTGTTATAGTAGGATTCTTCAATTATTTTTTCTTTTTCAATCTGACTGCTCTTCAGAAAAAGATTAGAGCACTTTCAAATTCTCAGAACTGAAGAAGCAACACAGGTTGAGTCATCTTCCGCCAACAATGTTTCTAAATTAGACCATTTGAAGAAGAAGATATCTGCAGGATTATATAGTACAGCAGAGATATCCCCAGAAATTGTAACAAGCTGACAAAAAAAGTGAAAAGCTTTTTTTCTCAGCTCTACAGAACATGAACACATCAGCTCCTACACCATTTTATTCTCTGCATTTCAAATCTGAAAGTGAATATTGGGTATAAATGATGTAAGTCAAAGGGCTCAAATTTTATCAAAGCACAAAATATGCCAGATAAATTGCCACACTGTGCTGGGACACCAAAAATCAAATACTGAAGAGTTTGCATGAGGACCAAGCCCTGGAAATCAAGATGGGAGGATTTAAAGGAGGGGGTAGGAATTGTTTATTGTTAGTTTGTGTTAGATAGACAAGAGCTGCTTTCAGTGTGTGTGCACGCTTTTTATCACCAAACAAATCAGGAAGAGCAGTATGTTCTGATTTTCCTGAACTACTGGTCGAAGTTCCATTAAAAATTAACCACGCACACAAAAATAAGCAATGAAGCAAACAAACAAAATCTTAGGCATGAACCAGTAATTTATGGAGAATCATCTACAGTTTGGCAGGTTTAACATGTGCTCATCTCCAGGATGAGAAATGTTCTCTCTAAATAGAAGCATTTCCTTTATTTGTGGGTATCCATTGAGCTCATGGAGACCTCAGAAATGGGGAACAAAAGCTGACTGAGGAGAAGGCACAAACCTACATAGCACAAGCTATTTTCATTACAGCTTAAGAGAAAACTTCAGCAGAAGTGTAGTGTATCACTATGTGGTGCAATCAAAATTGAAACACTGTGAAATCTTGTTTGGCAATAGTTTTCCTTTGTAAAAAATAAAAAAAAAGTTGATGTCCCATTTCAAACTTATTTAAATATAATGCTTTGATTTTTTTATTTTCAAAATATAACTTTTCTCTTTTGAAAATATTTCTTTATGGTATGTATTTCACAAGCAAAGAATAAGAAATTAAATTCAGACATTTCAATTTAGCTACTGCATTGATTTCTCCTTTTGGATAAGCAT
This sequence comes from Thryothorus ludovicianus, assembly GCA_013397245.1. Classification (NCBI taxonomy): domain Eukaryota; kingdom Metazoa; phylum Chordata; class Aves; order Passeriformes; family Certhiidae; genus Thryothorus; species Thryothorus ludovicianus. Next base: position 1,420,603 of record VZTB01005283.1, on the reverse strand, counting down.
TAATGAACAACGTCAAAAGTTTTGCATTATTGAAAAAATAATCCATTATCCAGGGAAAAAAGGACCTGGAATTTCCAGCATTATTTTGCATCTGAGCTTCTCTCAGCAGACCCAGCTATTGATTGAGCCTATCTACCAGATATTGCCTTCTGTACAATCACTCTTGTCAGGCTGACTGACTGCTAAAGTCAGTCTAGTTTTTCTGGGAGAAGGTAACACCAGCTTTGTGATCCCTGGCCCTCCTTATTTCCACAACACATCCATCTCTTGATGTACAAATACAGAGCTCTCCTCACCTGCAGTAAGGGAAGGGCCCCAGGCCAAGCTGCACTGCTTTCCCAATGCTGTCAACGTGGAGCTCTTGGTAAAGCAGGTCTGAGTTCCAAGGCAAGCAGCTGTGTCCAGAAATGGTTGTCTTGGCTGTACCCCTGTAGTCTGTGCCATTGCCAATGTAGCACCGCTGGCTTGGGACTGGCAGAGGAAGAGACTGGTCAGGAATCAATGCTGACTGCATGTTAAATACTCACTTCACAGCTGAGGTGCCAAATGAGAGCCAGAGGGCCCAACTCTGTAGTGCCTTTCACCTTGCACAGGACCTGAATGCACCAAAAGGATTTCTTTAATAAAAAAAAAGTTATTTAACTAAAGAAGTTAATTAACTAAAAGAAGTTACCTCTGCTTAAAATTAGTAGTAAGTTAGCATTATTTTACCCAGGAGCAAGCAATTACTCAGGAGACAGAAAAGTAGAAAATTAGACCTAAAATTTGTACTGTGTACGGAAGATTTCAGTGAGCAATCTGCAGCAAAGTCAGCAATATGGCTGGGATTCCTCTGGTCTAATTTTAGACACAACTGAGCTCATCTCTGGAGGTTCCCTTTTCAGTTAAGTAAGAGAAATAGAGATTTCTAGTGCTTAACTGATCCAGCCTGTCAGAGGTAACTTTTTTAAGATGAAGTGGACCCCATACACTCTTGTCCACATTGATTAAATCTCCATTGAAAATACAGAGTGCTTAAGGCAACCAGCCCAAACAGAGATATAGTACCGAAAATAATCCTGCCCTGCAAGTACTTCAAAGGCCTGATTTTTAAAAATACTTCTTGTAATGGCTTCATATGTACCCATATATTTATATGTACACTATGCTCATGTTTATTACAAATATGTAGCTACATGTTGCAGATGCATCAGTTTTGCAAAATTCTAACCTGTAGGCTGAATTTTCTTATTTGAAATCCACGTCTTTGTCACCTGCATATGGACTATTTCTTCAGACAGGTCTGACACATACATATTCTATGACCTGTATACTCAGCTGCCAAGATCTATCAACAGCACATACCAGCATTATGGCTGAAAAACATATGGGATGCATTTGTATACAAATAGCTACACTGAACAGAAAGCCTACACCTCAAAACACAGCTAAGAGTATCCCAAAGGAAACATAAAACCATCTAATGCACAAAAAGGATTAATTGTGACTAAGCCTCAGAGGGTTTCTTGTCCCAGTCATGTCAACCTGACATGTCCTTGACATGTCACAAGACTGGTGGAATCTTCTTCTAAACTTATAGACATACTTAAAGATAGAACATCATTGACCAACTGTTGAAAAACACCCTCTGAGGACGATCAATCACACCACACAGTGCAGACAGCTATTGCCAAAGATCTGTTTATTTTGATAGAATAAGGTGACACATGAACCAGGGCACATAACCAGGACTGAAATAATGAACCATAGCACTGAGCTGCTGCTGGTAATTACCCTGCCAAGTCATCAGTGTAGTGACAGACCTCAAAACCACAAGCAAGCATATGGCACAAATCTGAAGGTCAAGAAGTTTGGTGGAAGAACATTAGTTAGCATACAAACACTTAGCTAAGTCCACTTTCTAGTTTGGCCTGGCAGACACTTCTGACATGCTGAGACCACATTTTCTCCCACCCACAACCTGAATCAAATTCCCTTCATACAATAACTATGAATATAACATTAAGACAAACTCATATTTTAACAACCAAAATCTAGCACCTCACAGAAAATAATTAGTCTATCATTTGTATTGTTAGCAAGAGTAACCATGTCTTGGCAAATCTGCCATTTATTTTCTGAGCAAGTTGAAACTTACACTGCTTTATTTGCCTGAAACAGCATCACGAAAATACCACAATCATGCTGTATGATAAATTTTTTCATCTATGCACAGAAGTTCCAGGTGCTGTGTTTATTTGTACTGTATTTATTGCATTCAGAAACAATTAGAGTGACTACTTTTATGAGAATGAAACAAGAGATTGCATTTCAGTACAGACCCAGGGCTGTATTCTTCAATACCAATGGTTTGGACGTCTTGCAGATGGTGTTGACAAGTTGTGCTTATCCTTGTCAGGCTTAAAATCCAATGTGTCTCTGTTTCATCAGGTCTGCCAGTCATTGCTAAAGCTGCCAGCATATTTTAACTGGAAGATTTTGGCTTCTTTCTAAATCATCCCTCACGTTCTCCTTCTTTAGCTAAGAAGTTTAGATTACATCTTGCACTTGTTGAGGGGAGCAGTAAAATCTCTCAAGAAGGTCTTTTGTTACTTTTTGATTTTATAAGGAGTATTTTGGACACAGGCATAACTTGAGCTAATCTTCTATCTTTTGGAGAGGCTCCTGAGGAGGAACAGTTCTTTCATTAGCAGTTGATCTGTGCTCCACTCCAGAAACCTTTACCTGACTGGCTGGCAGCAGCATCATAGTACACACTAAGACCATGAGAAGTATCTGCAAAGCTTTGTGCATTTTATCACCTATAATTCAGGAAAAATAGTTTTAAAAAATATCTCCGCATTTATTGCAGTCATATAAATCTTTTGTCTCTATTTGTCTTTTTTTTTGAACAGTTACAGCACTGAAATCTCTCTTTTTCCCTCTTTTTCAGAAAGAGTGTGTAGGTGGTCTGCTTTCAGCAGTTCTTAATGGATTGCTCTGACTGGGAATTGTTCACTCCTAAATCCCTATAGCTTCCACAATGTCTCATAACTCTGAAACATATTTATTTTCTTATGTGGAAGAAAGTCATGAAGGATGTAATACATGTTTTCTTGTTCATTCACTTCCCTGTACTACCACCAATCACTGCTAAGAGTAGAAATGGCCTAAACTTTCAGATTACGAAAGTTTTTATGCAAATACAGATTCAACTTACTCTGCAGTCCTATGCCAGTATCACTCCTGTTAACATCCTTATAGAAAAAATATTATTAAAATTTAAAATTAGAAATAATTTCTTGTTGTATTTTATTTTCTAAATCTAAGGTATTTCAATAGCTCATGTACAACATTCCTCATATGTTAAGACATTATATTTTATAAGCAAGTCACAACAAATCTCTGCCTTCTCCAATAAAACAGTTTTGGGTCTTAAAATTAACGGCAACCTGAAATAGCAGTTATCCCACCAGTTCTAATTGCCAACTTCCTGAGAGCATTTCACAAGACTTTTTGTCTCCAGATCTTATTTCAAGTCCTGTAGTTACATACCTGAACATTTTTAGGAATTTCTTTTGAAAGTCTCTCTGCAGAAAACAATGAATCTTTCACATCTTTTCCCCAAAACACCTCACCATCAATTTTTCTGGTGTTTTTAGGCTTTGAATGTATTTTTTTTCCCAGATACACATAAGATATTTCATTCTATTTATAAAAATATATTTTTCCACCAACGGTTCTGATTCTGGGACAGGATGGCTTAAAGTAACCCTTTCATTCAGCAATGCTTTGATTTATCCCTGACCAACATGTAATGCTTTTATTAAATACAACGTTAGATTAATTTTTTGTATTGCTCTGTGTAAGCTGAAGGCAGGAACAGAGAAGGAGGAGGAGAAGGACATATCCAACCTAAACCTCCCCTGACTCATCTTCATGCTGTTTCCTCGAGGTGAACAACAACGAAAAATGACATTTTATGCCTCTGCACAAGTTTGTTGCTTACATGGCCTCAGCATTACAGGATGTGTTGCTCTTCAAGCCATCCTTTACAAGGGTATCAGCCAAATTTCCTTTCTACCGGAGTTCAGACTCATCAGATGCCTGCAGAAGGGTTTGTCTTTTCCTCATTCAGCCAGAAGTTCCCTGATCTCCTTTCCTGGGTGGCTGTGAGATGCCCTCAGAGATGAAAGGTGTGAAAGCCTTTGATTTCAGGGAGCTGCACTTCCCCTGCTGCACAGGCAGCCTGTCACTGTAGGACACACAGGGACACACACGGACACACTTTCTCATGAGAAGGCTAAAACCTATTTATTAAAACATCTGACTCTATGTTTATAGTATTTCCACAAAGACCGGGGATTGGGGAATAAGGTTGACACCTCTCCCATGCCGTTGGTCAAGACAACTGTTAATCAGTGTTTTTTCACACCAAGAGAAAGTATGGAAACAACTTAGTCATCTCAAAAACATACTTCTGATAACAGCACCCATGTGTGAGAAAGAACTAAGAACTGTGAAAAACATCAAGTTAGAAAGTGCCTCAGAAAACTTGAAAAACAAAGGTGACAGGCAACCAGCCACCACTTTGGGCTGGCAATAAATGCCTGAGAGAAAGGAGTCTCCAGTACTCATGGAGATTGCTCTTTCAGGCATCTCATTTCATCAAATTATGCACTGAAACACAACACAGAGAGACACACACACCCTGCCAGATGCTCTGAAAGCAGTAAGACAAATATTTCTGTGCTAAAAGAAGCAAACACCATGAAGAGAACTTTGAAAGACATCCACATGAACCTAGTACTGCTGCCAAAGGAAGATTTGAATTATCTTCCAGGATGTCCCTATGCCCCTGAAAATCTCTGTAAATATCTAGGAAGGTGCCTGAGTGAGCACCAAATTCCACTGAAGAAACCAGTGACCATTTTTTTCACTCTTTAATGATGAGAATGTAAAGTCTGATGATGTGGGGCAGAGGATTGCTTGGCAGCAGCACCAGGACTGGACTGTTCCTGGCTTGAAGAAAATTGCTTCAACATTTTCCTGCCTATCTGTGAATGTGAGGAGTAACAGCACCCACTGTGGCTTTCAGCGTTTAAAAATTAATGAACACATACCACAAGTGAAATGTAAGGGGACCTATGTATCTATACTTCAATACAGTTCAATCATACTATTATAATATTTGCCTAGATTTCAATATTTCTGTTTGGGGTCATGAACAGCAGATTGCATGTATATATAACAAATAACTGATTCAAATGATTGTGCCACTTTCTGCTTTGTTGAATAGCAGTCTGGACTGACAGCATCTAACGCTGGAATTAATCCCCACTGAAACTGCAGCCCACTGATGACACAAACAATCTATCTGAGCTAAAACCTAGGCAGAAAGGTGGGAAAATTGGCATATTGTTGAAATCAATAAATCTAACAGAAAATTACCATGTTGTCCTGGTAAAAAAAGGATGGATTTAAGACTGTGAAAAAAAAGTGATTTACACACACAAGAAAATCTCTAAGTTGCATCCTGACATAAGGATGGCACACTGCATTTACTGAAACTAGACTTATTTTTAATATGTTTCTTCTTCAAAGTGTCCTTGTACCTTCATACTTGCTAATGCTTAGATCATCGGAGGTAAAACTGAAGAGATTTACAGCTGTTATAAAAGCTAATGTACAAGGCTACCTTCTGAATAAATTGAATTCTTCAATATAAAAGTTTAAATCCAAAAATCTATAAACTCTGCAAATGTTTTCTTATAGCTTAGAAAAGTAATATCCTAGATAAGAGGAAGGACTGATTCTTTCTCCATTTCATTTTTCTATTTATTTTCTTCAATTCTAGTACAATAGTTATGATTTACAGAGCCATAAATGCAATCCAATAGTAGATATATAAAGCTAATAGGAGCAATGCATTTAGGAAATAGGTTGTCAAGAGCTAGGGGTAAGAAATTCCAGCAACAACAAGCCAATATCAGTGCTATACTACTTTGACTGGTTCACAAACTGCAAAACAGGATTTTCAAGAATATCTGAGTGCCTAATTCACAGTGAAATCTTTCATTCTTTTGAATATACCTGTAGGTCCTGATGTGCTTAGAGTATGAGCCAAAATAACTCTCTGGGCAGGAAAAGAAACAGACTGTGTAGCAGTTAATGAGGGCCAGCAGATGAGCAGCTGCTCTGCAGAGAGGCTGCAATGAGAGGTGGGGGTCTCTCGAGCCCCCAGGGCATCCAGAGTGGCCTGAGAGGAGAAAGCAGAAGATGGGAGAAACAAACAGTACAGTAATCCAAGGATGAGCTGCATCACATCTTCCACACCTTCCCTTCAACCACCTTCCTGACAATTATACAGGACAACAGACTGCATGGATAAGGAGATGTCAGTCCCCTCACACATCAAGAGAAGATGTCCCCTCTATAAAACATAATGAACTGAAACCACTGTCACATCTCAAATCAATCAAAAATAGGATTAAAAACACTCAAATGGCATTCAGTTAACCAGCAGCCAGTAACACAGTCAGGCACTCTCACAAGAGTAAGGACTAAGCAGCTGCTTCATATTAGCAGCTGCTAATATTAATCATATTAGTTTATACTAGGATTACAACAAAAACTTGTCATCTAAAAAGGCAACATTGTAGGAATACAGAGCAAAACACAGAAAGCTTAGTGCAACTAGCATCTGGAAAATGCATGTCTATGTAAAAATAAAGAAGTCTCCTGTGGATCTTGAACCTACTCCTGTCTCTTACTGGAGAATTTTGTTCCTCTTCTTAGGTATCTGCCTTCTCTCTCAATCCTTACAGAGAATTTGTCCTTGCTGTATGCCATGCTGCTACCAGCACAGCTCACTAGCTTTCCTCTCTAGCCTGCATTTGCCAAGGTGTCAAACATAAATTCCTAATCCATAATCTCCATGTAAATGGTGCTTCCTTCTCCATTTTTGTTTTCCTCTCTATTAGCCAAAAGCTTTATTATGATCCTAAAACTATAAAGAAGGCTGGGAGATAAGAAGAGCCTGTCTATCATTGCTCACATCTGCCACCTCCATAAATGACATGGAATGGTTGTTTTGCAAATCCACAGCTGTCTCTAGTGTCCTTCTCACCATCTCCCTTGCACTGTCTCAGATCAATGAATCAGAGGGGAGGACTCAGTGGACAATGCCATGCTCACCCATTTCTTCATCCTCCAATGCCTCCTACAATTGACCATTGCAAGCAACAGTCTACTGGACATAGCTTTTACCCATGTAACTCCAGCACTGTAGAATTTTATTTTTAATAGTTCAAAATCTGATAAAAATCCAACCCATCATTACTATTTCTGCTGTGGTGCTGTAGGCTTTCTCTTCATTATCCTTGCATTATTTATCCATGCCTTCCCCTCATTCAAATTCCATGGTGACCTATAAAACTTGTCCTGTACAAACAACATAATCCCCTCTCCAAGCCATATTAATACATAATGTTGCTTTTTATCTGCTGTTCAATCTATTTTCCCACAACTGTGGAGAAATTATGACTTTGTTATTTTTCAGCCTAGTTTCATTACTAAGCCCAGTGCTTCATACATGCAAGCAACAAGCATCATCTCAGCCCTTTAGAAATCCTTTTCAAGTCTTACTTACAGGCCAATTTATCCAAGTTCAGTGGGGGACTGACTGACCAGTTAAATGCTCATTTATCATTGTCAGCCAACTGACCTTGTTATTATACTTCATCCTGTTTCCCCCTGTGTTTCTAGAAAGTTAGAAATTAAACACTAATCCAAAAGCATTCTAGTACAGGGTAAACATAAACCAAAAAGTTCAAATTCATTATCTTCTGTCTTGTTCAGATAAAAAACAAAATTAAAAACTTTCCTTCCAGCCTCCAGAGCTGAATTTCCTTTACTAAAGTAGCTTTTTTAATAGAAAACTGCCAACACACTATTTCAGTAAAAGAACCAGTAAAAAGGTGGGTTTGCTGTCATTTTTTGCTAATTCTATTACCTCAAACTCCCCCAGTTTAACCCCCAAAGATGTGGCCAAGAATGCTTTTTTTCCTGTATGTAATTATATATTCAGCTATTCTATCATCTTCCTTTTCTGAAAATCCTCAACCTACTTCTGACATACAGCACATCTCCTTACATAACCAGAAGCCTTCCACAATTAGCATTCCAACTCATGCTTTCTTTAAAGATATGGTACCCCTCCAATTCCATCATCCATAGCCTGATAAGGAAAATACCCCAAACACTACAAAGCAGAATTTTCAAAAATACCTTAACCAACATCACATTTCATCATGACCAAATATTATCAAAAACCATTATGGCTACCTAAACCTTAGTCCAAAGAAAACTCAAAACATGCAATCCTCTGTGCAATGCTCCCAGTATGCTCAAACTCAGTGCAGCCCACAACCACAGTGAGCAAATGCTTCAGGAAAAGACTTGGTGACTAAGAAAACAGAGTAAAAATATCCCACTAACATATTAGAATACAAATAAAGAATAAATAAGAATAAATCAAGAATAAATTTAAAATTTAAAATAAAAGTCTCCCAAATTTACGAACAGCTGACATCCAACCAACAGTAACAGAGCAATGGTAAGAAAAAGAAAGTGCTTTTACATGGAAATCTGGCAAAATATATATTCATTTTCATTCAGATAGTATCAACTAAAGCAAAAAGTGTGAATGCAATGGTGGGGTTTGAACCACAGAATCCTAAAGGCACTAGCCCCCTGAAAAAAATTCCACTTCTCCTTCCTTTACCCTTTAACCCCCTTTAACTTTTCCACAAATCCAAATTATAATGAATTATCTGTCTGCTGGCCAGATAACTCCTCCTTTGTCTTTAGCTGTGTATCCCTTTGTGTTCATCCAGCTTCTCCACCATGGCTCCTATCAATTCAAAGAAACATAAAATGCCAAAGTAATTTTACAATTACATATTTGTAACTGTCTGTAGTTATCTCCTCCAGTGAAGCTAAATATTTCTGAAGTTAATTATCTGCCAAATAAATTCACTCTCCATTCCCTATTCCAACCTGGGCTAGAGATAAAATATTCTACTCACATCTTCCTCAGGTTTCACTTCTTGCCCCCATTTACCACTGCTAAAGTGGTTGGATTTGGGCCCTTTTGATAAATTTCTGTCCAATGAGACAACCATTGCTACTCATGATTGGACAATTGATTCTGAATCTTCACCTAGAGCCTGGATTCAGCCTAGAGCTGTCTCAGCAAGAGCTGTTTCCAAAGAGAATGCAGCTACTCTTTTAACACAAAATCCCTATTTCTGAAAATAGGTGCATATTTAAAGGAAATCATTATGAATTGAACTTAATTAAGCAAAGGTCCTTGAACAATTTTGAACAGCATCTGTTTGGGGAGAGATTTGTTGGTGATGTATCTAATTTCTTTCAAAATTAAAATTCACTGAAATCCCATGCATATAAACTATCGCAGAACACTTTTTAAAATGGCAGTTCTTTCTTTAGTACTGAAAGTTTCTTCTTTAAGGAGAAAATAATGTATTACCACAAAGAATAGAAATCTATATTAGAAACTGTCTTTTGTATATCAATCTCTTTTGTTATGGATATCTCCTTTGTAACTTTTATCACCTTTCTTCTTTTTTTTAAAGTCAGCTCATAATTTTCCAGTACCTATATGGTCATTTTTGATAATGGCCTAGAAATATATGTATATGTATATATACACACACACATATCTACACACACACACACACACACACACATATAATGATTGTTTTCAAGAGAATTTTAAGATCAAAGATGAGTTTTGAGTACTGACAGGGACACTGTAGTCCAAAAAGTAAAGGACAGATAAATAGATATCTTTAAAATAACAAAAGTTATTATTATTCTGTTACTCACTATTCAAAGGGGAAGAAGAAAATTACCAGGCAGTAGGTTTTTTGTTAACAATAGAAAATACTTCTTTTCATCACATCTACTTAAATTCTGAAACTCCTTGACATGGAATGCTGTGAAAGGGAAAAGCATAAAGGAGTCCTAAAGAGTTTAGACAAATTCATGGAAAACAGGTAAAGATCTGACAGATATGATGGTCCAAGCATCTGCTAAATCCTCAACCAAGAGAAATGTTTCTCACTTCCCTGCTGTTTCTTCTCAGTCTACTGTACCAATGCTGAGCCACAGCAGTACTTAGGCTTGTGATCTGATGGATGAAGGATGGTACTTCATTTATCAATATTTGTTGAGTATAATAAGATAAATTTTCTGGTTTTCCATTAGACACATATGAAGGCTGGTTATTCTTTGTGTAAGTCAAGGGCAGAGGGTGTCAGAGATACCTCAGACACTTTCCAGCTCAATAACAGTCTGAGACTTCTTGTTCATTAAACTGATTTTTTTTTGCTTCAAAAGAAAACAAAGAAAAGACAATTTTGCATCACACCTTGGCTTTAAGGTTGTCTCTTTAACTGATAATTCAGAATAAAGTACACTTTGGAGAGGAAATACTATAGCACTTTCTCTGAATCAATCACTATAGCCACCAGCTATTCCAACTAAAGGGTAACCTCACAAGTACATCCTGTCAGACAAGAGAAACTATACAAGACAGTAGAAAGGAAACAAAGAAAAAAATCTTTTCTCTTCACTGCATAAAACTGAACAGACAAAGAAAAAATTAATCCAACAGATATTTAAAAATATCTGAGTGTTCAGAGAATACAAGCCTGTAGCACTTTCACCAGAAAACCATTGCCCTATTGTGGTGATACTGCCAGGTCTATAGACCTGAAAACTCATTTATTTGCATTATTTAAAATGACTAAACCTTGATAAACACCTTTTTTCTTTTTTAAGACTCTTTGCAAGGCCCTGACACATAAACACAGTCCTACAGTTCCTGTTCTGTGTAGGGCTGTTAGGCAGCTGAACACAGATGGATTATAAGCATCCAAAGCCACTTGTTTAGCAAACCAAATGTTTGTTTTATTATTTTCAAGTAATCAAAGAGCACGTGCTTATTTCTTGTTCTTAGCTAGTCAGGCAGAAACCAGTATGACAGCTATAACCCTGCCATCCTGATATTTATGATCCTGGCCCTGCTGGGTGGATGTCTCTGTGCACCATTGTCGCCTCGGGCAGAGGAAGCTGATAATAAAACTGGAATTGGAAAAGCAGTTTAATGTGAAAATGAGCAGAATGCAGCCCTGCCCCAAGCTCCAGGTCACACGTGTGCTGTGCAGCCCCTCACCCAGATCCCTGCAGCAGCATTCCCAAAGCCTGGCATAATCTTCCCAGGGTAACTAAAGGACAAAACAACTCCGCTAAAATAGTGCTCCTTGTGAAGGACTTAAAATAGTCACAAACCCCTTTTGCCTGATTCATCAGGTACCTGGTAAGTGAGCATTCAGGACCAGCTCATGCACTGTCCAATTTACCCATTCACTCCTGCTATTTGCTATTCCAGCTCTACTGCTGGTCTCTCAAATGGATTTTTTTCCCCAGCTAAAATAGTTGGTTACACTATTTGTTTACAATCAGAGTAACAAAAAGAATGCCAGATGCAAATTGCAATGTTCATTAACAGGTTTTTTTTAACCCACTGCCCATTCAGATTAAGAAAGTGCCCACCAGAGCTACTGGGAGTCATGAGCCTTGGGATTTATGCACTCAGGAGGACACAGCCAGTGAATTGACGGGGTCACAGGATGCTGTGACTGGAGGTCTATTAAAATGTATGCCCAAAACACACATTCATTTAAAAAATAAGCATTGGCATAACTTGCAGATATAGCATGCAAGCAAGCTTTGCAAGCAGATTTAACCCCTGCAGGGATAAATGTTAATTCTTGTTAATGTTAATTATTTTATCAAAACTGTGCAGCATCTAAAATGCAAAACAAGACTAACACATAGATACCATAAAGCAAGTTTCTCTGCCCTGACCCACCAGAGAAAGGAAAGGGTTTTGTATAACCTGTACTGGGCTAAATGTGCTATTAACTGAAAGTGTAAGGTAACCTAAAGGGGGTGAGCATTTTCTTTGTCCTACAGTCATTTAGTGCTACCAAAGTATGGCTGCTGGGTTTTGTCAGACATAAATCCCTGCTTCATGAGGGGATGTATGGATCTGAAGGGAAGCAGTAACTCTAGAGTATGACTCTGTGACTGATTCTACAAAATGGAAGCATGCACTTACTTTATAGGCATGTGTAATTTGATTTAAATTTCTGTGTTTGATTTTCTATAAAGTAAAGGACATGAAAAAATATTTTTAGAACCAGAGTCTCAGTGGTGAAGTTTGTATTATGTTTTATGCTGTAGAAATACATTAAACCCTTGTTCTGTGTGACTCTTGTTGTTACAAGATGTCTCCTTAAATGCAGAATACAACAGAGCCAAACCTATCAGCCTTACACCAGATGAAAACCTCTAAGTCTGTCTGCCTGTAGGTTGTTATACTTACCAATATTGCAATACTTCCCTGCAAAATTTTCTTTGCAATCACATACTATTTTCCCAGTGGAGGTAACCATCTTGCACTCTCCACCATTCATGCAAGGGTCATGAACACAACCTACAAGAAAACACAACCAAAGATCAAACCAAATGTACAAATTATTCAAGAGAATTGGTCCATTTTAACTTACTCTAGTGCATCTCCTCTGTTCATATGTATTTGGGGGAAGTTTTCACTTTTGCTTCTCAGACCTACACTTGTGATAAATTAAAGAAAAGGAAACTCAACTAATTTCTGCCCACAAAGGTCTGTCTCATTGTTTTCACTGCTATTGGATAATGTCAGCTATTGAAAGATATTATCAATGAACAATAGGTAAAATGGGGGTGGTGATTGTTATCACTAGTGGTGATGGTATTAACACTTCTTTCTCTACAGAGAGTTCTGCCAATTCCAGGCTTGCCATTGAGCTCTATTAGAATTTATAATAACATGTCTAGCAGGGAGCTCAGTTCAATGTTTAAGATCTATGATTGAGAAGTATTAAGTCCTATCAAATTTCCTAACTCTCACAATGGTCTCTCAATGTCCTAGAAAGCCACTGACCCTCCCCACTTTAGTTTCCAGTTATGTAAGGTGGGAATAAAAGCACCTACCTATTTCAAAAGGGGTTTTATGAAGACTATTTGTACTGGAACTTACTAGTGAATCTGGGCAGGGTAAAAGTTAGCCAGCCTGAGTAAGGGGATAGCCATACCAGAATAGATATAGAGGTGAAGCACATGGTTTGCTTCCCAACATCTCTCCTCCAAATGAAAGGTGCTGTGCTGGCTTCTCCAGATGGGTGACAACCCAAAGGGCATATCCTGTGCTGGCTGGCCAGGGTGTGGGGTTCCTGGCAGCCCCTAAAGAAGGAGGAGTCTTCATAATGTAAGTGTTGCACCTGCCAGGGATGGGCCAAAAATCATGGGGACCCTGGGGCCAATGCAGGCTTTCTGGGACCTTGGAGGTGGGTAAAATTTACATTCTGGCAGTTTGAGAGTGGGATGGGCTTGGGAAGAAACACAGAGGTGAAACAGCAATATGAGGTGATTGTTGGTGTGCAGGGTATGCCTCTCAGACAGGTTATAGTTTTGGAGAAAAAATTTTACCACTTCTACTATATAACCTCTTGTATGTTCTTACATGCTGCAGAGCAGAGTTTCAGCCCTCTCGAAGAAAGCACTAAGATGTGTCCCTAAAATTTATCATAATGCATATAGTTGCTGCCTGAAATAAGCATGGACACATTGAAGGGATTTCCTGGGTCAGTATAACCCCTCATTTTTGGAAAGGAAAGCTAAAACCATGTCCTTTAGAGAGAGTACATGAGCTGCAAGGGCAGCATTAGGGTGTGTAACACCACTCAGGCTTTGATAGCCTCACTGTCCTTTATCCCCAGTCCCTGCAGAACTGCAGCTGTGGTACAAAATAGTGCCTTACTTTTGTGTTCCACACGCCCACACTCGATGTGGCCGTTCACACACTTGCACTGCTCCACTACTCCTTGTTGGACTCTTGACCAGTTCTCACCCACATCAAAGAATTCGTAGAGACTGTTGTCAAAACATTTCTCTGAAATGAAGATTTACAAACAACACAAGCTTTCAGATGTTACTCCTTGCAAGAAATGGCACCACAATCTCTATTATCATTCCCTGCTCATCCCTTTTTCCCTGTTGAGCAGACCCATGCTTGTTGACAGTGCTTCTTGAGTTATCCACCCTTCATTGTGTGGAGGCACTGAGTCAGCAGAGCAGCAGCTCCAGGAACCTCAGGACAGAGGTGGCTTTCTCCTAAAGCCCTGTGAGCAGGACAGCATCACTGTACCCAGTACGTGCGTGTACATAAGGGATAAGGCATCACCTGAAATTGTGCTGCTTTTTCATGTCTCTGTGCATTGCCTACTATACATTAGTAATTTCCAAACACATAAGGGATATTTAAATCTTAAAAACAGCAAAGGAAGGGGAAGAGGCTTTTTGTGTTTCCCATGCTCAGAGCAGACTTGGATTTATAATTGTACAGCCAAGCTATTTTCGGTTGTCCTGTCAGGAATGGATTGTCGTAACTATTTGGAAATCCACCTACACAAACATTCATGCTGCAGTGGTCTCTCCCATCACAACAGCATTACCTTTTCATCAAGCAAAAATTAATGAGCTCTACTTACTATTTATATTTCATGTTGTAATACTTGTGGTAGAAGATACTTACTCAGCTGACAGTCCTCTCCTGTGAATTCTTCTGGACAGGTACAGTGGTACATCCTGTGGCTGTGAGTGAGAGAACAGGTCCCTCCATTTTGGCAGGGGTTGTCTGCACAGTGATCTAGAGAGGCCACATAAGAAGCTGTTGTTAATAAGTTTCATATAAGCCATGCTTTGTCCTTTTGGTTCCATGAACCATTTTGGTTCAATGCTCAGTGTGTTTAATACCATCTATTAACAGAAAACAAAGTTTGTCCAACCAATTTACAGTGGGTTTATTTCCAGCTATAAAACAGCTGGAAATGTATTTATCCAGCTTTTAAAACCCATGTGGTAGATCACTGAGCTGAACCTTCACCCCTCAAACTAAGTTGCCTGAGGGGGGGAGGTCCAGGCACACCTGAAGTCACCAGAGCTGGTCCAGTGGTGAGGAAGAAGATGGGACAGGTGCCCACAAGATGGAGCTGTGCCTTTACCCTGGTGAGGAAGGCTGCAGTGCCTCTGCCCGGCTTCCTGCCCTGCAGCCTTCGTCCTTCGACATCCACCACGGGCATGACACATCCCCTTCACACTGCTAAAGGACAGCCCTCCACAGAGGAATTTGCTATGGGATTTTGGGTTATGACTAAAACTAATGGTCAGCTGGAACCAAGAGAAAAATTACAAAGGAAACCACAAAGGACATCCAAGTAAATCATGCCAAGAAAGATGAAAACCTGAACAGTCCAGGATATCTCCATTTACTAGGGAATTTTTTGAATTATGAGAAAATGTGGTGGGAGAGGAGGTAGGTGCCAGGACAACTTCAATAGAAGCTTTACTTGGCAATGTGCAATGCAAAAGTAGTAAGAGTCTTGCTGGTCAGACAGTGTTTCTGATTTCAGGCAGTGCCAAGGGATGCATCTCCCCTGGAGTTCACCACCAGCGTGTTTGCACCTGCTCCAGAGCTGGCCCAACAGATCATCTGCATTCAAATCTTCCGTTTTAATGCTGGTCAAACCCTGCTAGGCCATCTCCAGAGTTACTCAATCCTTCTGTGCTTTCAGTGCTTTCCTGTTAGACAGAGTGTCCTGAGCATGGGATGACACGTGTAGAGGCACAGGCACACACGAACAGGGCTGAAGTGAAGCACAAAGGGTGCATCCTGAAGTTTGCTACAGCAGTGTAAATCTGAGGTTCCCCTGCAGGGATCAAAATATTTACTTCAGAGGAGAGTGATGTAATTCCTATCAGATAGGAGGTCTGGGTGTATTCACTGGTATTCCGTGTAGCTATTCTGGGTGTATTCAATCCAGGATAACATCAAGGGAAAGCAAGTAAAGTCAGTGACATTCCTGCTCTTCCTGCTGTTGACGGTTATGAAACTTCTAGTGCTGTAATATTTCCTCAAAGGAAAATTATCTATTTCCTATTCCCACTACATCCAAACTATGACCTGATCTCCAAGCATCTTCTGCTGTAACAAATGTTCAAGAAATTTTTTGTAGCCTTGTTAAATCTGCAAAAATCACTTCCACTTATTCATTTCTTTCTCAATCTGTCCCTCACTACATCCCACCCACCACTCCAGTCTGACCTTCCAGGCATGTTCTCTGCTGCTCCTCATCTTTCCTGGAGCCCAGGAACAACTTCTGTTCATAAGCAGATGGACACATCTCAGTTCCCAGTGGGGAATCCTGCCCACTATTAACTATCCATTAACTGGGCAGTGCCAATTCCATGCTTTCACAGCACTCCCTAAAGCACCCTCACAGGTGAAACACTCCACACTTTTCTCATCTTGACTGAAGCTTCACCTCTCTGAGTGTCTGCTGGTTGAGCAGTAGCCTTGTCTCACCTTTCTGCCCATATTTCCCAAAAGACTTTCTGTTCCTGCCACCCACCTTCCTCAGAGCTCCTCCTGGTCTGATGTCTCTTCCTCTTGCCTGCACAGCCCACACCACTCTACTACATCTTTCTCCATCAGTCCAGAGGGATCTTAAAAATACTGTCTGGCAATTTTCTTCCCCAAGTTTAGGTCTCCCTGGGGTTTTGGCCATTTGTCCAAGATTTCCAGACATTTAGAGTATTCCTACCAGACTGCCCAAACTCTGGAAGTCTCACTCACAGGGACATTTCACATTTACGGATATTTGTACATGTAAGTTGGCTAAACATGCACAGCCCAGCTGGCCCACATGTCTGTGGTACTAACATCTCCCTCCAGCAGAAACTTCTTACCCAAGCTTCATTTCATCCTAAAGCTAAAGGCTTCTCGGTTAAACCTTCTCTTGGATTTGGCAGATTAATTTTTCTGGATCAAAGCCTCCAGCTCTTGCTTAGCATTGATTTGTAAGCACCTCCAACTTTTTGAAGTTGACTTGTCACGTACATATTCTACATATTCATGTCACAGGTATTCTTGGCCTACAGAGAGTTTGTGCTTCAACCTTTGCTCTAAAGAAGCTCCTTTTCCATGCCAGTGGATACACTGCTCACCAACCTCTTATGGCCAAAGGACACTCTCTCCCTGAAATTCCATTTTTTTCTTGTTTTTCAAGAAAAAAAAACACTCAAAGATTTAATACTTCACTGGATTAAAAAAAAAAATGTATTATTTTACACATTTTAAAGATTAACATTGTTCAGTTTGACTGCTTATTTCTTCCATGGCAGGCAAACTTCCCCTCTTTTGCTTCAAATTCCCTTCATCCATTATGTTGTTTTTCCTTTCAACCTCATCATAAGCCTGTTCTCTTTAAGCTATGGTTAATGATCTGTTAAACATTTCCCAAGTCCAAATACAGTTCCTGCTGCTTGAAAAAAAAACCCTATGCAACTTACATTTATAAATAAAATAACAGCCAAAAACCTTTTATTTAATCTTTTCAAATTCTAAATGCTTCCAGAAATAAAGAGATTATCTTTTATTTTACAACAGCCAGCAGTGATGTCTACCAGCTCCCCCACCCTTTTTTTCTCTTTCCTTTCCTCTCTAACATACATAACTCTTTTTCTTTTCTTTTTTTTTATCTTTTTTTTTTTTCTGGCGGAGAACCAGTAGCCAAGAAAAGCTCTCCCTGGTGTTGGTGTACATCAACAGGGCAGATTTCTTGTTCCAACACATCTTATCCAACCCTGTTATGGGTAACAGGCAAAAATGAGCCAGGAAGCCCAAAAAGGCCTGCAGGCACGCAGCTGTCTGGCAGGATAATGGTGATGGGAGACAGAGGGACAGAGGTGGCACAAGGCACCCCCAGATGTGTAACACTAGGCTTGGAGAGCTCTTTCAGCTCCTGGAAGAGCCTCCCTGAGTCAGCCAGCTGTCACCATGACAGTGAGTGTTTCACTGAAGGATTAAAGCAGTTACAAGTCACAGCTACCAACATTTTAAGCTCTGGGAAGCTGCTGATGAATAACTAAGTGCAGCCCTCATAACCTGACTCTTGTAAGCATAAACTGCCCATAAAGTCTATGTTCATGTCTGCACACTTGCATTACAAAGTTGTATACATTGCTGCTTGTTTTGGGGCTAGGTCACTGGCCTCTGATCTACTGTTAATCTGTTTTAAAGCCAGGCTGGAAAATAATTTAAAGTAGTTGCGCTTACAAAGGTGATGCTGTGCACTGCTTAATTTTAGACTGTCAGAGTGATTCAGCTAATTTGGCTTTTCAAGTGCCCTGATAGATTACAATCAGCTTGGCAATAAGACTCCCAACAATGTGGAGAATTCCCTGAAAAGGGGTTCGTGGGAAAAGCCCTTCAGTTTGAAAGTGGGAAGTGAATATCTGAGGCTATTGGTCATATCCTGCAGACTAAATAACATGTCTCATTTGAAAATAGTGACATGGCAGAAAGAGGAACATGAGCAGCATTTAGACACATCCAAAAAAAGCTTCAGGGACATCGAGTTTAACTAGTGCAACACTGGATTTATATATATATATATATATATATACACATATNGATCTCTTAGAATAGATAAAACAGTACTTCTTTTAAAAAGTGAGTAAATACACATATACATATATATTTATATATGCATATATATTTATATATATATTCCTTATAAAATAGGATACCCCAGCATCCAGCCCAGGAAACATGCAGCCAGGGATACAGAGACAATCTAAGGCCAGTCACTGAGGGACTGATGAGAACAAGGATGCATATTCACAGGTGAACTTCACCCAGAGCTCAATTAAAGTGACTTTTATATATAAAGGTGACTTTGCCACAGACCTTGACTTCCCCTTTTAGACAGACTTTCACAATGAGGTAATTGTGGCCCTGGAGGGTGGTGACCACATGAAGCCACAGAGCTGTTCAGCCAAGTAATCCTTTCATTATCCCTCAGGTTTCCTGCAATGAACATGTCTGGCCTCTTGTCTTCTCTGACACAGCCCAAAGCTCAAGGAAGTCTGAGTTTGAGATCTGCTCTTTCCCATGAGATCTCAAGAAAGGAAAGCTGGAAATGGTGGCTATATCTTGTACAGGATGTAAAAGGTTTCTGTCTTCTAAAAAATTAACTGGTCAAACAGAAAATGCAGCTGTGTAATGGGGAAAGCTAGAAGGCACATCCAAGCCATGAGGGAGGAGAAGATGATTACCTTTGTGTTTGGCTCCAGCAGGAGTTTGGATTTCCATGCTGGCATTACCATAATTTCTCTCCATGGCTTCGAGTTAGTCAACAGAGAGTGAATTAAAGACTGTGTGATATTCACAGTCTAATGCTATGGCTGTGCAGCGTCACAGAGAGATTATGGAAACAGATGATGTGCAGGCTTGCTTCAAAATAAATACACAAATAAAAGTTGCACTGAAGGCACTGTCCCTCCCTCCTGCAGGTGGCAAAGTAGGAGCAGGTATCTGGAGCAATTCAGCCTTACCTGAGTGGTCTCTGTGTAACAAAGCACAGTGTCCCCAACTCCTGTCCCGGTCAAAGTTATGTGTTGTTGAACACCTGCAAAGAATTAAAGGTGCAGCTTAATGCATCTTTAAACAATCTGGATGCTTGCACTGGAACTACAGGGCCTTCACACTCTGGCAACCTGGAAATTCATGCTTGTTTTTTTCTAATTTGCATCAGTTTCATTAAAATTCTCTTAAGAGCAGAGGAAAAAATACGTTTTCTTTTGTTAAAGTTGCTCTGCTCCACTTCTCTCAAATTAAAAACAGATTAAAAATAAGATATAAATGCAGGACCTGGCATTTTCAATGAATCCTTCAGAAAAACCCAACATTCTTTCTATTTCTGGGATTAGAAAATGAAAGACAGAAATAAAAAACAAAACCAAAACAAATACATTAAGTCTCCTTTACTTATTACAAAACAAGCAAAACAGGACCCAACCCATTTTTGATGTTTGACAATTACTGTAATAATCTGCGGAGGCAGGAGACTGTCCACAAAGGGACTTTTCCCTGACTTTCAGTGACAAGTGTATTTCACCCTTTTCAGACTCAGTTCCTTTAAAGCACTCTTATTTTGGAACTTGCAAGACAAAATGAGGAAATAACTGACACAGTGGTGATTTCCAAAGGCACAGATAAAACCTCTCCTTTTTTCAGAGCAGGGGACTGAGTCTTGCACACCCTCTCTGGTGGTCTCTTATCCCAGCCTGTTATCTCAAGCTCAGAGCACTCCAAGGAGCACAGAGCTGCTATTCCTCTTTTGCAGGAGTAGATTTGGAGGCTTCCCCAAGGACACTCAGGGAACACATGACTGAAATGAGGCTGAACCTTGGAGGTCCACATCCTGTCCCAGTGCACCATCCACCAAAACATCCCCCCCAGTCAGCTATAATGCAGAATAATTGATATCAGCTATATGATATTAGAAGACACTAGAGTTTATTTAATGTGTCTGATGATCTATTTTCATTATTCATGGTTTTATCCTTCCTTGAGCAGCTGTGTGGTCAATTTTTTCACCGTAGGATGTCACAAGTTAGATTGAAATTTTATTGTAGCACATGTCTACATTTTAACTGCCCTATTTTCCTTCTTAATTAGATGATATGCAGTATTTAAAATGCTTAATTCCTATGTAGCCACTTATATTAAGTTTAGTGACCTCAATTATATAAGGTGCACTAAAAGAGGTGCTTGGCAGTCTGGCACAGATTAATGTGACACATATTTAAAGAGGCTGTTCTCTCACAGGAATTAAGGCTGATGCAACTGCTGGGAGTAGATCCTCAAAGATCCTTCGGTGGGAAGTAGATTGTGCTTTTTTTAAAGGGTGGTCTAGTATGCACAAGAATGAAGATGAGAAATGAGTTAAAAGTGTCCTCAGCACTGCTTGTGTCACTGTCCAGCAGCATCCAAGCTCTAAGCAAAGAGGAATCTCAATTTTTCCATCTTAAAAGGCTTTTTGTTGACAGAGACCTTGACAGAGGCTTCTTCTACCAGCTCTCCACAAACCACTGGTCCTCCCACTCGATGCTCTCCATAGCCAACCCTTCTCTACTGCCTTGCAGTGACTTCAATAAGGTCAGTCCTCCCTTGTAATGCCAAGCTGCCTCCTTGGTGCCAAGATTGTTGCATAGTGTTTCATATATTCACATATTTTCCACCACAGATCTCACTCTGTATGAGAATCTCAGCTCATCCTCAAAGATATTTCACTTGTCTCCCTCCTTTTCTTCTAAAAATGTTTGTCTGATTGGAGGCTTACCAAAGATGTGGTGACATTTTAGTTTTGTGGAATGTCACCTCCTGCAGCCAAATAAATCCAATGCCCTTGTTATTTCCTTATGCTGCTTGCAAATGTGCCCACGCTCAAAATTTATGGGATAACAAATATCTTTACATCAGCTTGTCATACAAAATTGCTAACAGGAAAGTAAAAACATGAAGACAGAGATACTGAACTAATTATATCAGACAAGTCCACTACAAGAGATTGATTTAAATATCCTTTTAAATCTATATGTGGTAAACAACATGGAAATGGACAAACAAATGGGTGTGTCATGGATGAGGCCTAACTGGCAGGCAGGATAAATGGAAAGTAGGCTGGTTTTCCCACCAGGAGCATAGAGAGTGTTAACAATAGGATGTTTTGGAGAAGAAGCAAAGCCCCAGGCCAGAGACAGACAGGTGTAAGGAAAGAGTTTTGCCATCATACCTGGTGTTGTCACTAGTTTTGAGATTTAGAGGTTGCCTGAGACCTTTTTAGCTGCTGTCCTGACCATGAGACACGGCCAAACTTTGCCTGACAGCACCAGACCAACCACTATCAGCCCCAGGAAAACT
Source organism: Thryothorus ludovicianus (assembly GCA_013397245.1). Lineage (NCBI taxonomy): Eukaryota > Metazoa > Chordata > Aves > Passeriformes > Certhiidae > Thryothorus > Thryothorus ludovicianus. Next base: position 1,398,663 of record VZTB01005283.1, on the reverse strand, counting down.
CAGAGCCTGATGCTTGACATCTCCCAGCTCAGCCCACAGGTACTCCTCCTTCCCAGGACTGTCATAAACTCCCCATCTTGTAATCCAGCTGGCCAAAAAAATGACCTCTGCACTGCTTTCAGTCTGTGGCCAACAAATCAAAAGTTGTCTTCTTATTTCCAAGGAAGATGATAAGATCATGTCCTTCCTACACAGACCTTAGCTCACCCTTGCACAGGGGCCATGCCCATCCAGAACTCAAGCACAGGATAAGGCTTCTGCAGGGTATGAGTCAACACCTTCCAACTGATGCCAAAATCTCAGGCAAGGTCTGCTCCTGCCATTCCTCTTGAGCAGAATGTGAGGATTCTATCCCAGCCTGGCACAGGGACAGGGTGCTGGCAGCTTCCCTGCAGCCACAGCTTGCTCCAGTCCAGAACACCTCTCCTTTTGCTCTCTTGAGTGTTCACTGTGCCCCCATTTTGTTTGTCCCTACAATTCTCTTTCTGGAGGTACCAATGAAACTCAGTAGCAATTGCAGCTATTTTTTTTTTCTCCTCAGCACAAAAAGGAAAATTTACACTGTATATTTAGCAAGATATCATGTAAGACTTTGTAATAGGCCACTAAATGGAAATAAATCTGTGAAAACAGATTATAATTAAGGGGAAAACCAATACAGGATGCTGTTACAGTCTGTTATTTAAATAGTGAAATTATTTTGTTTCCTTTCCTGTATTTTCAATAAATATTTATGAAGACACAACTTGTTTGTTGCTCTCAAAGAAAATAGGGAGAGCTTTCTGTGGTCAGGAACAGATTTATGTTAAAACATAGTGTCTGTCATATGTAGTATGAGAAAACATAAATCTTCAGCCAATTGGAGTGGGGTTTGGCCTGCACTGTAAAGTCCTGCCTGTAGGACTCAAAGCATGACTTGAGGACAAGGGACATGAACTTAAACGTGTAAGTCAGGGCTCTCCTGGTCGGGTTTCCTGGAATTCACCCCTGAAGAAGCACTTTGGACCCAGCCTTCATCACCCCTTACTAGCGCTTGCAGAAGGCAGGAGCAGGAAGGGAACAAGTCCTGCCCTCACCTGCTGCCTACCAGGTCCCCTGGGATGAGTTATTCAGTGTAAGTCCAGCCTGGGTTAGTGCCAAGTCACACAAAAATGCACAGAGCAGGTTTCCCAACTGCTATTCAGGGCTCTTTTCCAGGCATCTCTGTGCCTGAAGTCACACATTAAGTTGCTTTTAGCTTATGAGTGATGAGTAAACACTGGTCAGAAGGTCACCCGTAGGGTGAAATGGTCTGTCAAATCCAAATAACTCCAGCTGTCCTCCTCCTTGTCTCCCAGCTTGTAAATGGCTTTTAAAAAGTCAGAAGCATAAGAGCAAGTTGTTCAAGGTCAGCTCTAAAGTGTGCTCTAACCTTGGACTCCATCCATACACAGGTTTTTCCATTTCTGTGGCATAACTGGCTAAAAACAAATACACAGTGTCATGTACTAACAGGATCCCTCTTAAGCAGTGCATAGAATTAAGTGGGTACTAAGGTCAAACTCTTTGTGGCTACAGTTCATCAATAAGAGGATTCAAACTGGTAAATTATTCCATTTCTCTTTCTTTAGTTAAGATAGTCTCAAATTCTTGCTTCTTGGAGGCTTTCATTAGCTGGGTTGTGTTGGTGGATATTGGAGAAATTCTGAAGTGGTTTCCTAGCCTGAAGCTTGGTGTCCTTTGTGGAAGCAGGCTTGTGTTGTGGTGTTTACATTACACCAGCACTTACACTTGAAACAGATGTGTCATCAGAAAGACGCCAACAAATCATGAAAAAATTAGACAGTCCAGTATAAAAAATGAGAGTTCTGCCCTGCCTGGGAGAGTAAAATAAACTCTAAAATATTATCTCCTGAAAACAGGCAAGCGTTTACCTTTCACACTGGGCTCATCTGGGCATAATTTTCACATTACTGGTACCCACACATTCTCAGCTTTGCTGCCTTTGATTTCATTTAATACAAGCCTATCATATGGGTTTGTCTGAAAAGTTTCTCTTTTTTTTATTCAGTGCTTTAATTCAGTAGGTTTCCCACCTGACTGCCCCTACCCCAAAAATGGATCATGAATACTTCTAACAACTTCTGTAAAAGAGTAACCTTTGCCCAAAAGAAGGAGACCTGGCCTTAAACCACGAGAAGAATAAATAATTAACCAACAAACAGGAGTAATACTTCACTTCTTAGTATTGCACTGTCCAAAGGGGTTCTGGTGCCAATCTAGATATAAATTAGAGACGTGGGGGCAGGGAGAAAACAACTTTCCTCAAAAACCAGAAGGTCTCTGCTGCAGTACAGCCTGCACAAATCAAACAATCCCTTAAGTAAGTGTCCTCTCTTGCAGGTGTCTGTGTCTCCCTCCCTTAGCAGAGGGTCTCTACCACGCCCTGCTTTTTCTGTACAAGCTCTTGTCACTCATGTAAGTTGTAGTTCCAATAGAAAGGGCAGCAGTGAAACATTTCTGCAGTTGCTGAGCCTCCTGTGGCCATGGAAGCCCCATGCCAGGGCTCCCTTCCCCCTGAGCACGTCCTGACCCAAGGGCCGTGGCTGTCAGCAGCAGAACTGCACCAGTCTCCTTGGGCACAACATCAAGCTCAGGTTAATTATTCCAAAAGCAAAATTAAAGCACTAAAAGGATGGCATTTCATTTGAATGCTGTTTTCATTTACAAGCAATGTCAACTTACCATTTCTTTTTGGAAAATGAATTTGATAAACACGTGTGAAAAAACCTTCCACCAAACCGGAAAGGAAATTTGCATAAACGTCCATCCTCTGTAAACACTGGAATACAAATATAAAAGACTCATAATGCAGCTGAAAACCAACCCACAAATTATATTACATACTATTATATGAAATTATGAAGATAGATATCTGCAAGTTTTTCAGCTGTACTCTGGACTCTGTGTCTCTGCAATGTCTAGTGCATAAGAAGAAGCTTAAAATCCTACATAATGACTCAATAAACAAAGATTAATGGACTCTGCAGTGGAATATAGATCTCAGATCATTTCAGTTCAAGACATACTGCCGTTTCTGGTACAGCAAATGCCAATTATATTCATTAATTGCAATTATCATTTCTAATTATGTAGTATTGTAATTGCATATTAAAATAATTTCTGAAGTTGTATCCTTTCAGGCTCTATATCACATTGTAATATCTGTTTAAAATAATTAAGGAACCAGACAGTACAAACTGAAATAGAAACAGTCAGGAGAAAGAAGGTTTTAAAGGTTGGGGGTAGAGATAGAATTTTGATCATACCACCAACCCTTTGGGATAAGAAGATTCCTCACAAGTGGGGAGAAACTGATGGGACCAGTGTTAAAAAAGGGCAAGTTTTATTTTTGCCACATCAGTGATGGCAGTCTAAGGAAGGGTGGTGGGAGTTTAAGGAAGGCTAGTGGGAGTCTATCAGAAAAAATCCTTCAAGATGAATCTTGAGAATGAGAGAGGCTGAAGACAAAAAAGACAATGAAAAACTGTCAGAGCTTATTTAACCATTAAACTAAAAGTAATCTGTTTTGAAATCCCAAAGTCTGAATGGGAACCCAACCACTGCCGTAAGAGAGAAATGGGGCACTCAACCAAACTGGCAGCACAGCACATTTCCATTTCTCAGAGCTCCTTGTCCTGAGCTTACCCCTCCCACAATGGCTGTGGCTCCTGCACACTCTTACAATATTTGTTAACTCTCAAGAGCCCAGATATCTCAAAGAGCTGCTGAGGTCAGTTATTGGCTTTGCAGAAAAAATAACCTTGTGATCCAATCCCTTCTTAATCAGCTGGAACTATGGTCACCCCATCTGCCCTGCCCCCTTCTCTATCAATGTGAAATAGCCACTGCCATCCCCTCTGCCATCCCCTTGTCAATCCCAGTTTTCATTCTCTGAACTAACTAAACAAATGTTCCAATGTCAACTTTCTCTGTCCGATACCTCCCAGAATAAGCAGGCAGGAGAGTTGTGAAAATACATCCCCATTCAGAAGATATATTTCATCCCAAAGGTCACTGAAGACTGTTAAAACCTGCAAAGCTACTACTAAAGGCCCAATGCATGTAATCTTTAACAACAAAAACACAGGACAATAAAAATTTCAAAAATGGAAACTGCAATGTTTTCCCGCAGCCAGGATGCCTGATCATTGGGGTGCCAGCAGAACAACCCAGAAAGCTGCAACTCAAACCCTTCTCCCACAGACAGATCAAGGGCCAGGGTAGAAACTGAGCCCATACACACAAAGAGTTCATGTGCTTGAAAGTTACAGGGCAGCTGCAGCTCTGATTAAAGGTTGTTGCACATCTTCAGCCACACCACCTTGTGAAATAATGTAAAGCCTTGCCAGCTCAGACAAACTAAAATCCCATGAGCACCTTCCCATTAATCTGCACCTGAAGGAAAATTACCTGAGATTTCTGAGCTAATCTCAAATTCCCCTTTAAACAGAAATTAATATTGTCATAACCATTCTATAATCCTTATTCATGTTGAAACAAAGACAGGCTTCTGACTGACTTGCACAGCACGGATGCAGACAGACAGACCATTCTTACTGTCATGAAACCTATTGGATTTGACTTGGTACCTTCTGGGCGAGTGAACCCATGCCTTGAGCCTCTTCCTGCCCCAGATTTGTAGTGCTATAAAGAGAAAAAGAGAATGTGGATTGGAGACACAAATTCACTCTGGGAACCATCCTACTGGTAAAAACCTACTTTCCAGGGTGCCCTGAAATTGTGTTTCTCCCAGTGCTTCTGGGAAAATCTTATAATTTGCATGTAATTTTTGGTGGGACAGAGTCTGGTGAAAGAGGGTAGATACACATTGGCTCTTGAAAGTGCCAGCTAAACCAGGAAAACCCAGCACAACACAACAAAGGCCAAAGCTCTGCTCCATTTTATCTTTCTATTGCCAGGGGACACATCTCCTATTTCTCTCAGCAGAAAGCACACATGCATTCCAGGGCCAGTTCACAGTTACAAAAAATATCCCAACATTTGCCTTTTCCTGCTATTTAGCTGTATCCCCCGGGGCATTGGTTACAAAAGAAACTTCCAACTGTATTTGGGTTTGCCAATCAGCAAGCAAGGAGCACAAGGCTGAGCTGATTTCAAGCCACAGGAAATATTAAAAAAGGATAATACACACAAAGTGCTGCTGCCACCAAAGATGCTAGCAATTGAACTATAGCCAAAAAACAAATCACAAAAGCAGTCAAAGAAGCACACATCATGAACACAGAACTGGACAGGGGACATAAAAAGAGGGTTAAGAAAAAGCTGTTGCTTATATATAGAAAGGGCTTGAACAGTTCTGAGGAAAGAACAGTTTTTGCACCCTACACAGACTCTGCCACCACCAAGCAAGGGCTTCAGCCAGGGATAATCCTTACCTTCAACATGAGCATTCCTCTCTGCTCCCTCATGTAATATCCCAGGACATACTTCTATAACCCACTGAGTTAGGATTATAACATCATCCAAATATATCTGGGCTAGTTTTAACCCAGCTAGAGAAATCAGGCTGATCTTAAGGGCACAGTGCTGACCATAAGGCAGCAGTGGACTAACTGCCCTGCCAGTCCATAGTGGTAGATGCCAGACTGTGGTGGGGTTTAAGCAAACTAGCAAACTCAAACCCTCACAGTCTGCTCAACAAGTGCTTCGTGTACTTGGCAGACATATCCCCAAAAAAGACACAGGATACATGATGCAAAAGCACTGAGAGGTTTGACATGGAAACAGGGAGAAATCAGAAAAGAAGATAACCACCTAAGCTGGCCTGTTCAGTTACCAGACAGCTGTAATATCTGGCAGTGGAGCACTCACCCTCCGTGCTACTGCAGGTACCTGCTTGTGCCAACACATTGCTGAGATATATTTTTTAAGGATTTCAATTTTTGTGGTCCTTCCTCCCCTCCCATTCCTCCTCCATAGTAAGGCATGGATGCAAGCAATTGCTTTAAACAGATTAAGGTACAGTACCAGCTATCCCACAGTCCCCCCAGTTAGTGAGCACTGCTGCCATCCTTCATCTGGCTAACCTCATTTGTGTTCCCTTTGCATCTCTCTTTCTCTGGGTCTGTTCAGTGGCTTCACTCATCCAACCCCAAGGTAACCTGGTCCTGTCAGGAACCATGCAGCTGACCCACCACTCTGAAAGAGAAGAATCACTTACCATCCTTGCACAGTCACTGCTCAGACTCAGAGCCAAGACAACAGTGAGAGGAGCACAGACTTTCATTTTTGCTCTCCTCTCATGGAGATTTTTCCCTGGCAGAGGAAAACTTCCAGGGCTGGGCTGAAGCAGGAGGGTGAATCAGGAGCAAGCTTTCATAGGGGACTGTGATTTACTTGACTTTAGGGTATTTTAGTTTTCTAAGTAAGCAGAGCTGTTATCGTTGTTAATCATTAATGTCTTTGTAGGTAGAAGGGAATGCCCTGTAGGGAGAGACTCTCCCTAAACCACCAGGATTGAAGACTTTACAAAGTGCCTGACCCTTGGAGATGGTCCCTGGTGTAATCAGCAAGCACTGAAGGGCAACTCCAGAGAAGCTGATCCAATGTTGCTTGTAACTAGAGCTGATTTATCATCTGGATGTTTCCATTCTCTTTCTCTTCAAGAGCTAATTAAAAGCATGGTTATAGCAACAACAAGGAGCTCAAGCAAGCCCACTCAGGAGATAGCATTACATTGCAAAATATCAATGATCAATGCCAGTACCAAGGATTACTCATTAACCTGCCCAGCCATGACTTGGAACAGCTGCCTTCCTGCAACAGACTGCGAAAGCTAAAAAGAAAGAAAATACGCATTACTCTAATAACACATTTTGTGTACCAAAAAGTTCCCTGCTGTCACCACCTAAGCAAAGCCATCTCTGCCTTGTAAGTGCCTGTCTAAGACAGCTGCACTGCAGAATCATTTCTAATACAGATGCAGAGGGTATTGCTAAAACTGAGATTTCACCAGAGCAGTCTATTTCAGCCCCACCTTGCCCCACAACCAAAATCCACAGGTTTGGCTGGTACAACAGTGCTTGTGCTCGAGGCTCTTGCCACGTCCTGTCAATCAGAGACCACACCTCTTCACACCCAAAATCCCCAGAGCCACAACAACAGAAAGAATACCATAGTCCTTGCTTAAGTTGTGTGCTGCCCCTTTGAAGTTTCACTGGCACTGCTATGGAACGGATATGATTCTTTTTCATTTTTTTGACCCGACAAAGCCATGGTAGTAGGGCCCAGTGGTGAGGCAGAGCTATCCCTGCACAATTTTGACATGATGGTTTATCACGGTGCAGGGAATTTACACACTGCTGTGTCTTTCATCACAGTAATAACTCCTGTTAGTTCAACTAGGCCTATATAGGTTTATGGATTAAACTTTGCTACTGTGAGCAAGGCTTGGAACAGCAGGAAGCAGGCAAAGTTGGAATTTCCTTCCCAAAATCTAGCAAACAGGCTTCCCAAAATCTAGCTAACAGAATTAAAATCTTTACCTCTATGCATTGCTTGTTGCCAGAAGAGTTGAAGTAAATAAAGCTTCAGAATAGATTTGGGGAATAGATCTGGTTTATTTTCACTCATTTCAAACCTGGAAATAGGATGCACAGTCTGATCTGCCTGAGAACACCTAGCAAAGCTTAAACACAGATTTCTACTTCCTCACCTCATTCTTCAATGTGGCCATCAGGTTTCAAATCAATAATGCCTACTCAATGGCTTGTAGACATCTGCTTACCATCCAGGCCACTGAAATTTTGCAAAGAAAGGGGAAAAAAAAAGCCATTACCAGGTATTCCACTCAAGAGTTCCCAAAAGTTTTGTAGAAAGGGAGAGGCAGGGGAGTGAGGGGAGGAGGAAGATACTTCCTTAATGCTGTGGAAATACCCTCTTCCACCCAGTTCCAGAATATAAATCATCCAATCCCAGGACCAGAAACACTGTGTTTCTATGGTGACCAAAGTGTGTTGTAGGGAAGCATTTTTCCATGCCTAAAAGTAATGGAGAAGAAAAGCAAGGATGCAATCTACTGTCAGTATATCTGCTCCCAGTTGCTGCACTTCATGTTGTAGATCTCCACCAAGAGCTGCAGTGTGTCCTTCTGGGGAGTCACAACTCCAAGCTTTTAGCTCAGACTGATTCCTTAACATGAGAAAAAGGAATAAACACCAACATCAGGAGCCACTTCAGCTGACAGGATGATGCTGGCACAAAGTAAAAGGAAAAGACATCAAAGCCAGGAGTTACAATAGCTTCCAGAGAAGCTCCACCATAAATGGGAATTACCCCTGAGTAAGGTCTGAACAGTGATTTCAGGATTCAGATACATCTGAATCACTAAAACCCCCAAGTGTTCCATGTACACTGCCTGCCTTTGTTCAGCAGAGAAGTGTCTGAACAGGTCATAGTGTCACAACTACCCTAAATCATTAAATATCAACAAAATGTAAATTAACTGAGTCAGCCATCAATATGAAATAATAAAATTGCAGAAGGTTTTTTCATCAATTAGTTGACTAGACAAAAGTGGAAAAGTGTCTGAACATGGCCATAGCAAAAAGGCAGAATTTGAGGTGTGGTTTTTGGTAAATTATGTTAAAAAAAATGTTAAATGATCAGTGAATCTTTCAGCTCTTTATAAACAGAAGAAACTCTGCCTCCTTCAAGCATTTTGTAGAATTGCTAAAGTGTTGGGGGATTTTTGAGAAAAATTTTTTCTCCTTGGCAGGAAACTAGTCAGCAAACTACAGACTCAGTTTTGATACTGAATTCTTATAAACTTCACAGGGCTTTGGGCATTTGGGAGTTCATAGGTGCAAAGAGTATGACCTGTGCAAGAACCGTAGTCCCATGGGTCAGGCTGATGAGCCTGCAGAGCTGCTCTCCACCACCTTCTCAAGTCTATTCATCTATGACTCACTATTTCCAGCCTAGTGATGGAAACTTTGTACAGAGGGAAATAAAAATCAGGTGTCTGTGGAGTTAATAACAACAACGGGAAAAATAACAAAGGTATGGAAACAATCCATATGGAATTCAGGATAAATTCGCTAACATTAGGTTTTAGACTTCACCTAGTCCCCATTTCAAATGAGTTTCCATAAAATACTAAATGGATATAAATATATGTGTGTATACATATACACAAATATAAATAAGAGAGAGAATATCTGGAAAAAGGAGCTAGAGGAAAACCTGGCTTTGGAGTGATAGAATATTTGGCAGCTCTAAGGCTGGAGCATTGCAACTTATCCCACCAGTGAAACTCCAGCTAGGGTCCAGCCCTTGTTTTCAAAGTAAATTTCATTTTCTTTTTAAAGAAAGGCACATTCTGATTCTTAAATTTGCTGCGCATAGTATAGAATATTTCCTGCAGAACACAGAACCCAAATGAATTTGAAGCCATATTCTGCTACTACAAAGACAATAAAAAGTTTCAAAATAAGACAAGGAATTCTTTCTCATGTTTGCAGACTGTAATCCTTCTGTATCAAAGGCTAAAATCCATTTGTTTCAGCAGTCATTTTTCTCTTTATACTGACATCATGGGAAAAAGAAAAGGCAAACACACAATAAATGAGGAGAAAGAGACAGAAATCTTGCTGTGGCTTTATAGGAGATACTGATAATGCTGCCTCATACATTTGCCTTTTCCTCATTTCCCACACTGCAATGTTTTTTATTACTTTAGATTTAAAAATAATTAATAAAACCTCAGACTGAGCCCAGCCTTTGAACTACTTAGTAATAATGAAACAATATTAACAACTACCCTAAATCATTAAATATCAACAAAATGTAAATTAACTGAGTCAGCCATCAATATGAAATAATAAAATTGCAGAAGGTTTTTTCATCAATTAGTTGACTAGACATAGGTGGAAAAGACAAGTCTAGACACACACACACACACACATCCATTTGCATTCATTCCTCTGTACCAGAGTAGTGAGAGGGCTGTCTAGTGACTGCATATTCATGTGTTCTCCATTTTTACATTATTTTCTGAAGACTGTAAATGTTTCTGAGAAAATTTCTACTCCGCTATGGCAAAACTGAAAAAAATCCATAAATTTTTCTAATGACTGATTCCCCTTGTATTTTTGCAAATGTCTAAGCTTTTTCATAGTGATAAAGTAACTCAAACCAATGGAGTAGTGTTGCCCCCTGGGATGATCTGATTTCATGGCTTTAATTGACATTATTGCATCAAAGCCAGACCCATCTTCCCAGATAAGGAGGCAGTTGCAGGAGCATTGATGGCACGAGGAACTAGTGCAGGATCTGAAGCCCCTGCAAGTGTGCTCTGTCCAAGACCTTTGTACAACCTGATGAGTACATGTGAACAGGAAGCAATTAGAACTATTTCTGGCATTAAAAATACAACTTTTGATTAATCTTTCAGGAATGTGTAGGATGCAAGCAATCACGTGTGGCAATTCTGCTCCTGGTGTACTAACAAGGGACTCAGTGCTAACAGGAGACTGATGTACAAACCCAACCAACTCCCTTCTTTTTCCCTCTGAGGGATCTGCAAACCAACCTAGAGACTTTTTTGTCCCTGTTAGATGGGATTTCCTTCATCACTGCTGCTTGATATCATTCCCATCATCCTGGTAGCCATTACCAAAACTCATAATAATTGAGTTTGAGTCTCTGATAATTAGTGAATATTCAAATCACCAGAATTGAGGCCAACACCCATGGGCTAAAGCATAGTGATTTTTTTATTAATAAATAAGGCAACTCAGCAGCACTGTGAGTGCATGAAGAACTCTTCCTCTTCTCTCCTTCAAACTCCTCAGTTGTCCCAACACAGCAGGGCACAGGTGACACCTGTCTCAGAAAATGCTGCAACTTCAATCTTGTCACTCACACCCAAAACCAGCATCTTCACCACTGGGTGACAAGTGAAACTCCACCTTCTCTTATGTCTTCTGGAGTGCTGCCTTGAGAAAAACCACAGTGTTTCTTTTGCTAAAGCAGAGACAGAGCTGAAATCATTTTGCTTGTTTGCTTACTTCAGCAAGAAAAAAAATTTGGGTCAAATCAAACCAGACAGTTGAGTTATTTATATGGACCTTAGTGTAAAATGCAACTACATTGCAAAGACAAACTTCTGTGTGTCATCCCCCTTGCTTCCCTAGGAGCTACAGAAATCCCAGGGGAAAAAAATGGCTTTGGCTCTCAGAAAGAACTGAGTCCCAGTCTGTCCTCTCCTGCACCAGACTTTGCTGTCACCAAACTGGGGAGAATCTCTGCCAAACAAACTCTTTTACAAATGCCCCTCCCCACTCCTGGAGGCAGCAAGGCTGTGAAAAGCACAGCTGCCAGAGTCTGCCTGCTGAGCAGCTGGGATCCAGCACACGTGGATTGGGTGCTGCAGCACTTAGCAGATAACCCTGGGACAGAAGGATGTGCCTTCAGCCAAATGTTTACTCCTCCTCACTCCTCTCACCTCCCACACTCCCCCAGAATCTCTAGCAGCTCTCCTGGCTTCCCTCACCCACAAGCTCACAGCTCTGGGGTTTTCTGCACTGATTTCTTTTCTCTCCAGAGACTGAAACAGTTCTCAGATCTATCATGTTATTTCTTTCATCTCACTCACTCCTCAGTCTCATCCCCCCTGACATGTTGGCTGTGGATGTCCCATCCTGGCTCATGACCTTTAGCAGCAGCCTCCAATGCCTCAGAGAGCAGAGCAGCAGAGGGAATTTCATCCTCCTGTGCACAAGATGGTCTCAGGGTGTTACTGGGAATTCCTCCTGCCACTGCCTTCTGCAGGGCTTGGCACCTCCTCTGGCAGCTCTGCAGGCCTTCACCTTTCCATCACATCTCTGCAGGGACATGGATCTGCTCCTGGATTTTCTCCACATTGTTCCTCCAGCTGCCCTTGGCATGTTTCTGTTAAACATCACTCTTCAGCAAACCCCACACCCTGGTGTTTATCTGACAATTCTGCTCTCTTATCTCACTGCTGCCCCTCAGACTTGACCTCTTTGATCTTTCTCTGCACTAACACCTTCTTTTCCCACACTACTGGGCCAGCACTTAGAGCTGTACCACTCCTCACTAAAAGCACCAGTCTCTGTGAGTCTGTGCTGTATTCACCTCCCTCCCCAGTCCAGGGCTGCACAGCCTGTCCTCATTGCCTGTATCCCACAGGACCAGTCACAGGAGCCTCCCCAGCCCAGCAGCCTGGGCCATTTCTGTAATGGCTTCATGTGTACTTCTCTGTGAAATCTCAGTCTTGGCCAGACACAGCCACTGCAGTTGCATCTATATACTGCAGATACATCTTTTAAATGCCTCTACCTGCAGCTGTGCTCATGGATTTTTTTATTTTTTTTTTGATGCATCCAAAAAAACTTTAGTTCTTCTATAAAGAAACCGTGTCAATATAGCAATGGAAGAGTTGGGCCTCAGCTGCAGAAACAAAACCAAGCTGTGCTTTTACATTCCTAACCACAGAAATCTGTGAGTGATTTAAAGCTCTGATACCATCCACAATATGCAGAATCTTGATCTATACATCCCAGACCCAGATCTAAATAAGCTTTTAGAAGTCCATTTCAGGATAACACTGAAATGCTATAACCAGATGTCATGATATATCTAAAATACTATGCCTGCAACCAGTCTAGGGTGTGTTTGCATGAAGAGACTCTTCCTCCTACTGTATGAATAAGAGTGGAAAGTAGGTAACTGTATTTTTCAAGGACTTTGGTATAAACCCTTGCTGATAACCCTGGCTGAAACAGTAGGCCCATATACAGAGGCGTTTGGAGATTTTTTTAGCTGTGTACTCACTGAAAACTGACAAGAAGAGGTGTGGAGGCACCCACCTTCCACTGATGCCAACACATTTAGGTAACTTGAGCACAGGCTGATTTGCAATTGTTAGGCACGTACATTTTTAGCTGTGCTCAAATTCCTGCAATTCCACCCACTTTCTTCATTAGCATATTAGACGCCCCCATGGCATACTTTAAAATGGTCTATAAGTCAGGCATGTGTGAGGGAAGTGGCTCCACTCCTGCAGCTGAAGGCAGCTGAAGTCTTCCCTTTTGAAGGGGAAAGAGCACTAACCAGGAAGGGACAGCCTCACGGGAAGGATGCCAGCCCCACAGCCTGCCTTGACTTTGGGGTGATTTCATATGGTAGGATGGAGAGCAGAGTTCACAAATAATGTTCCAATTATTCTGATTGCAGGCCTAGTTGGATCTTATATGGAAACATTTATATATACGTGTGTTTGTTTGTGTGCATATATCTACATTTTCTGTTTTTGATACGTGTGTGTGTGTATATATATATATATAAACCATATGTTTTTTTCTGCTCTGCAAGTAACTCCTATGCCAAGGGCTGAAGAGCCAGCTGACACCAGTGGATCAGTCTTTTGGCCATGGTGAGCAGGGGAAGCCAGACTAAGAAGTGCCCTCTGCCAAACCTGTGTCCTGTGCAGGGGGTGCTCCCATCCCTCAGGGTAACTGAGGCAGCTGCCCAGGGCCAGCAGAGCTGCTTGGACACTGCATTTTTCAATATCAGCATAAGGATACTCATCCTAGACTTGCCCATTGTTGATCTAGCTCAGTGTTTGCCTCAGCTTTCCCTGGGGTTTTTGCATCCCAAATCTAGTGGCAAATCTGTACAGGACTCTTCAAGCTTCTCCCTTCAGTCTCCCTGATGTTGAGGTCTTGTTCCTATGCAGGAGAAGGACACTTGGATTTCAGTCCCATGCCCTGGGGTATATTTGGGAAAGCTGGTGATATATCAGAAAGATAAGGCTGCCTCCTGGAAGGAGGGACACAGTGTCCCTTAGCAGGGCTGCCCTCTCACTGCATACAAAAACCCCACTACTGATGCCTCTATTATCTCCCTCTGCTCTTGCCAGTCCATGGTCTAATCCTGCTGGGGACTGATGCACACGTTTTTTACCAAATCAATAGGGATTCTATTCCTGGCAAAACTCCAGGCCCTTTTTTCCTGCACTTCTAAAGGTAAGGCAGGCAGAGATGCCTCAGGAAGAACCCAAGTTCCCTTCTGGTGAGCAGCCCTCTCCCCACTGCACAAATCCTGACTTCAGAAGTGACTGTATATAAATCACATCCTTGAGAACAGGCTAAGGCTGAAGATTTCACAACATGGTCAATATCCCTGCTGTATTTCCTTCTCTCTCTCTTTTCCCCCTCATTTTCCTGTACTTCCAGTGCCACTCCTTGTAATTGCTGCAGAAATGTAATTGCTGCTCTGTGTAATTGCTGCTGAAACAATCTGAGCTGTCATTGACTTACATTGTTCACAGATCAGGAGGAACTGGCAGATGAGAGTCACTCCACCTAGCTTCAGGGGCCTCCTGCATATGTATTTACATCTGAGGTAGGTATCAAGGCTCACAGATTAGGCAGTGGAGACCTCGAAAATATAGAAGTGTTAAATTTAAGGTATGAGTCACCTGTATAAAAGTATGTTTCAGCTCAAGGATGAAACAAATCGTTCTTTATATACATGGAAGGTATTAAACAAACAATTCTTTATATCCACAGACAGCATTAATTATGTCCCTAACAAATACATAAAGTAACACCCATGTAGGATACAAAGGCAGTTTTGGAGTAGACACCTAAAGTCAGGCAAGGTCCCAACAGGTTTCTCCTAAAAGAGAAATCATGCCTTTCATATCAGCTCTGCTAGGTGTATTTTGAACTAAACTGGACTTTATTTTGCAAGCAGGAAGCCGAATCCTGTTGACTACAGTGTCTAGCAAGCAAAATTCTCTCCTATGACATCACAGAGTGGGTGTTTTAATGGTACAAGCTGATGTCATTGCAATGAAAGGTGGCAGAATCTCATACCTCTACGTCACCCCTTTCTCACAAGGGTATAAAACAGGCAAGGTGCAATGGGAGACCCAGCTTTTTCCAGGAGATGGGGGCGGTGCAAGAGCAGCAGAGCCTCACCATCCAGCACCTTCCCACAGGAGATGAACATCTGCCTCCCTTCACAATCTCACCAGGGAGTGAAATCACAGCATGTGTTGCTCTGGATTTTCTAACACACAAACTTTAGTCAACACTCAAACGAGCAAGGGCAAGATCAGAGATATGCTTCTACCACCACGGATTATCTCCTGCTTGCAAACAAGTTTCAGCTAACTGCTCTGCATACTGAGAGCTGATCTCAGCCAGGCATTGCTTCACCCTGCCCATAGAACTGACTCTGGAAATTTTTAAATAATGGAAGAGGTTGAGGTTACGTAGCCGTGGGTGGTGAGGGAGTCCATGCTGTTGGTATACTGGTAAATAATGGAAAATAGCTACTGAAAAACAGGGAGTCTATAAATCAGGGAGAATAGTAATTATAGCAATAATAATTAAATTTCTCCTCATCACATGGTTTCATCTTTCCAGAAAATACTCAAGTCATTAAGATTCTAGTTACTCTTTCAGGAATGGGGAGAAGCATTAATTTCATTTTTGTGCCCTGGCCTAAAAACATGCCACTTCAACAGAGATTAGCTTTATTGAGATGAACTTCTAGCAGGCCTTACATTTGTTTATTACCCTTCTCTGGAACTGAGGTGTGAATCTGCACAATATCTGAGTTCTAAACTATTTTGGGATTGTGAGCAGATCTTTGCAGGCAAAGAAGGCAAATGAGGAACAGGTTGGTGCTCCCTGGCAAGGCAGACAGAAGGTATTTAAGAATACTCTTCCCAAACTTGGACTCCAGGACCTTCTCTAGGGAGGTGGGTGAATGCCCTTACAGCACCCACCCTGACACTTGCTACAGGCTATGGGCACCTATGGAAATGCTCTAATGGCTTTGTGTACCTGCAGGGGTAAGATTCACATTTATCACTGGAAACTGGGATGAGATTATCACAGACAGCAATACTGAGTTGGCATGGACTTGGAAAACAGGTTTCATCCCACTCTCATCAGTCATTATTTTCCACTATTGGTACTTAAACTTCTGCATTGCTCTTGCTCTGGCACAGATTGTTCCCAGCACAGAGACAAATGTGGATAAGAAGGGAACCATTGAAGGATTGAAGCACATTGTGTCACTGATACAGCTTAGTTTACACAGGCATTGAACCCCTATAACCTATCTTTCTTTCTTTCTTTCTTTCTTTCTTTCTTTCTTTCTTTCTTTCTTTCTTTCTTTCTTTCTTTCTTTTTCTTTCTTTCTTTCTTTCTTTCTTTCTTTCTTTCTTTCTTTCTTTCTTTCTTTCTCTTTCTTTCTTTCTTTCTTTCTTTCTTTCTTTTGCTTTCTTTTTTTCTTTCTCTAGTTCTCTCTCTTTTTCTTTCTCTCTATCTCTCTCTTTATATATCTGGTAGATAGAGCATCTGTATATTTTAGTAGTGCTAGCAGCAAGGGCAGAGCAGTTCTGATGCACTGGTCCCCTCTAGACACAGAGCTAGACAAGACACCAAGATTGTGCAGACAAGAAGCCAGAGGAGGATTACGCTGTACCTGGAAAACATTCGGCTATTCAGACTTGCAATCCCTTTGTGTTGCTAGAATAGAGCAAAAGGAAATAATTAAAGGCTAAAAACATACCCTACTATTATTAAATTCCAGAGGATGAGCTATTTTTAAGGTATATAAATATTTGGCAAGAACTCTTAATGATCCTCTTTTAAAGGAATTTCTTTATGTAGGCTAGGTTTAAGAAGATATCTTTGCAGAATCTAATAAAATGCATGTGAGTTTTATGTTGTCTCATACTTCCAGTTAAACTGCAATGTCTAAATGGCAGCAGAATAACTGAATAAATATTTTTTACATCTTTTGCCTTCATTGAAATTAAATATCAATTAAACATTATCAGCTCTAGTGGTATAAATTATTTACTTACTACATACACAATTAATATTTTAATGAGTTTGACACACTTAAGATTCTATAAACATTATTGTGTAGTAGAGGATTACTTAATACTTTGGGGAGACAAGGAGTGAGAAAGAAAACAAAGGTGTGTTTTCATATTTGAAACTGATCATATAGATATTTAAAGACAAAACCACAAACAAAACAAGGATACAAATCAAATTCTGTACACCAGGATTTTAGACTGTAAAAGAGATTTATCAATTGGGACAAAATAATAAATAATTTTCTTATCTTTCTCACAAACAGTTCAGAAAGCATGTTGGTTCATGTGCAACATCTTGGAATTGCTAATATTTAGAGTAATGCAGGTAAGATTTGCAGACACGTGATCATCCAGCACTTCTCAACAGTTTTTTCTTTCTGAAAAAATCCAGAATGACCTGGCTAAAAGTGACAGCTGGTTTACAGAAAGGAAATATTCTGGTAAGATCAATGAAAGCTTTTCCTGTATTTTAACTGGTATTGGATTCAAGGTCACAAATCCCTTGGTTCTTTATCACCCCACAGTTCTAAACTTGGGATGCTATTCCAAGAGCACAGAGAGAAGCACTTGGATGTGCCACTTGTTCTGCTGCAGGGTAAACACCCACACTACCCACAGAGCAACTCTGTTGTCACACAGGTTTGCTACAATCCCACAAAGCTTGGAAATCTGCCTGTTCATGCAGAAAATAGGGTCATTTCTAAACCCAAGAGCTGTGGTTGGGATTTGGGAGGTGCCTCAGACCTGTTTCGGCTTCGCACACCCCTCGACAAGGACCTGCTGCTCTGAACCTTTGTCTACCCAAGCCTTTGGAAACTCTTCAAAATCTTTGAGGAATTGTGAAAAGATGCCTCCAGGTGTTTGCATCACACTACCACACACACTCTACCTGTCTCCCAGCTACCCAAGTATCTTAGGAGAGACCATTTTAAATGACAGTATTTGCTGTCAAATCTGTGTTGGAGAGGGCTGGGATGAGCAGCAGTGCCTCTGCTGAGACACTACTGGCAAGGATTTCAGTTTTGTGGTTATAATCAAGCTACTTCCAAAAACAAAAATATGCTCATAAGTCCTAGTTATCTCTGCTGCAATGAGACAAGGAGGCTGCCAGCTGAGCCACATCTTCAAGAAGTTTTCTGTTAAGAACATTAAATTCCAGCATCAGAAGAGGAGCAGGAATAATGCAATTCAGGCTACAGCAAAGGCACAAAGAAACCAAAACTTACAGGCAGGGAAGTAGTGCCAGAAGGACACAGCATCTTTGAAGGACATTAAATAGCCCCCAGAAGACTTCCAGGGGCATGAGAAAGAACAATAGAGCCAGGTATTGGCTCCTTCCCACGGAACTTCCAAAAACTTGCAAAGCCTCCTTGCAAAGCCTGTTTTTATGTCTTCACAACCCCTTAGTTCTTTGTCACACAGTCCCCCAGAGCCAAACTGTGCAGTGATTTATTTTGCATGTGTGTTATATCACAAACTTGTTGACAAGGCACAAAACTACAGTAATCCTATGGGGGAAGTCTTGTTGCAAGTTTGCCTATATGCATATTTTCTATTCTTCATAAAGCCTTTAAAATTAAACCACAACAAAACTGTGACTTGTGGAACCAATGAGGCTGAAACCACCACAATTGAAAATCAGATACCATGACAACAAGTGAAATATAAGATAACTGCTATATTAAACAAGATTTGGAAATGCTGCAGGATTTTCTGAGTGTTGGGATTGGAGTTTTTTTATATCACTTCTTACTGTTTCAGGTTTGAGTACTGACACAGATCAATAGATCTTCCTCTTCCATCTAAAAGGATGGAGAGACCTCTTTTATTTATCATCATGGGATTAGGAAGACAAAAGAGTAACTCTGCCCAAGTGGAGTTTCCACATGGTAATTCTGGGAAAAATAAAAGAGAAATAAAACCAGCTAGAATTCAATTATATTTAGGAACTAGCTGGCAAGATAAAGGGTCAAGTTATGAAGCAGGGCTTCAATTAGGCTGATTTTTAAGTGCAAGTAGATTTGATTAGTAGTATAAATAACAGTATGAGGAGGCAACCTAAAATCATATTATAATGTTGAAGTCACACAGTAATCAAAACTAGACCATATCCCTAGGAAAATATTGGAAATCTTTAGCCAGAGACAGCCTGCCCAGATTCCTTTTTATTAACTCCTGATTCCAGATAGTTTAGCTTTCATATTCTGCCAGATATTGAAAGGAAAGCTAATATTATTAATGATTTCTAAGTCTAAGGAATTAATTTCTATCGGTTCTAGTTAAGGAGTCATTCTTTTAAACAATCTGCCATTAACTGGCATGACAATGTGGCATGGGGAGAAACAGCTTTTCCTATGTCCCTCTGTTTACAGGATTTCCAGGCATTATGCCAAGAGTTTCCTCTATGTTAAAGAAAAGTCCATTCTTTCACATCCTTCATTTTCCTGCACACAGCTTGATTCCCATGCTGCTGAATTCCCTTTGAATCCTTGATACAGTCAAATCCATTTTGTTGCACTCAGAATTTCCATTTGCTTGCTTTTCTGAGCACAGCATCTTGGGGATAGAAAACAGGAGAGGGTGGAGAAACCCTCCTGATTTACACCTGGCTTCTCTTCACTTCATCTGATGGCCCCTAATCCTTGCATTAAAAAGGAGTGTGAAAGTCAATCCCCCTCTCCATGGCACTCAAGGTTTTTCAGCTGTTCTTGCATCTCCCCTCAGCTTTGTCTTTTTCCAGACAGAATTCAGTATTGCTCACTCCCAGAAACGTGAGCTCCCTTGCACAATCTAAGTAACCATGTTTCATCTAAAATATTGATCAGATATTAATAAAGACTGTAATGATTGCATTTGAATTTCAAGTTTTTAGATGTCAGACGTTAGGATTTTATTTTCCAAGACACAAAAACAGTGAAAAGCATATCCCAGGTCAAAAAGTGCTCTCTTGAGTTTGACTGCTGTAATTTTAGTTTTGATTAGAACAAAACTATTAATTTTCCAGAAGACAGGAAAAAATTACAGCAATTTATCTGTGCAAAGGAACATCTGCTCAAAGACAACTATTAGCAAAATACTACCAAAAAAACCTAAACAAAATTAAAATTAAAAAAAAAAAGGAGAAATTAACTCTTTAAAAATACATAAATATTTAAGTATTTTCACATCACTGGGCTATGTTCTGCCTGCTGTGTTTTCCAAATCTCCAGTATCTTTACACCACCACAATTTTATCATGACTCTAAAATTAGTTTAAAGCTTGTAAGTTTTAAAAAGTACAGCTATTTTCACAGCATATCCCTTCATTCAGGCCCACACTGAGTTGAGTCTAATGTCAACAAGGATTTTTCCTCAATATCAAAAGCAAAATCACTTACCAGTAGAAAAAAATCAAGTATTAAAGTTAAAGGATGTTGTGTCCCTTAATCTCACTGGAGTATTTGATGTAACATTTAAACATTAAGCTTTAGGAATCCTAATTTATGATTACAAAATTGTACACACCTTCTTTCTCACCTTACACATTTGAGTTTAAGAAACTGAGTGACAGCATCCAGTACTTTCAGCTATTCAGAAAATTCATGATTCTTGGTATGCCTTAGGAGCACAGAAGGAGGAATTAATCAATATTTACCTTGATGCTTTACACCCATTGCCTGTGTGGATCTGCAGTCCAGGAGATGTGCAGCACAACTTTTTAATTCTCACAATAATTTCAAACCAGTGAACCCCCAGAAGTCTCTCTATATCCACTCAATATGATGAGCAGATTTCCAACACTCTCAATTCTTCCTGTACCCTCTTGCATGTCCAGGTTCATAACCACTCCTGAAGAAATGGTAACAGAGGAAAAGGAGCAGGTGGCAAAACCAACAACTTCAGCAGCCTTAAATAGCTCTTCTTTCTCAGAATTCCACCTAAGGCTAGAAAATTAACTGAATCTAAAATGAAGAAGAATGAGGGGCACTGAACCCTTACAGAAGGAGCAATAACCAAATTGCTTTTCCCCAGAGTTAACATGCACAGAGAGCAGTGATGAGGAGGGACTCAATGACCATCACACCACTGTGTAATCAGATAGAAATCCCTGGTAAGAAAATATCATCACAGTGTTGGCTACCAAAGCTACTATTCCCAGCACAGGAAAATTCACAATTTTGGTTTGTTTTGGGTTTTTGTTGTTGTTGTTGGATGGGTTATTTTGTTGTTTTTTGTTAGTTTGTTGTTGTTTTTTGGTTTTTTTTTTGCTTCTTGCTGCTTGTATAACAATGGTCTTATTGCAAATATCCAGGCAATGCATTAGAAAGACTGAATTCCACTTGGACCTCCTCCCAAATGTTGTGAGACAAACAGGAAGATATTAAGAAAATATTCCCAATTGTTTTTATACTAGTAGCTGATTTTACTTACACTTCAAAAATCTACTAAAACACAAGGAATCCTGAAGACAAGGGTAAATCATTAGAAGATTAAACTGAAATTATCTTGAATAAAAAGTTTGGACAGAGGAATTTAAAGTAAGTTTGTCTTGAATAAAGACAAGAAAGGTAGGGGTTGAAATCATAATTTTAATTGCACTGTTCAATGGAATCATCCCAGGGAAAATAATACAGAAATGGGAAAAAAAAACAAAACCAAATAGCTCAATACTTTCATTGGGATACTATTTTTTTCATTCTAGGGCTTCCAACTCATATCAGAAGTGATGGTCCCTAGCAGAGTCCTTGAAGGCATGTGGATATTAAAAACCACTTATATCTTGCAGACATATCTTTGAGACATATCTCCATTGCTGTTGATGCCAAGCAAAATACCAGAAAATTTAATTAAAAGCAGAGATTTAAACAAAAGTAGCTTTATACTGATTCTCAGTGGCCTTATTCTTCTCACTCTTGACAGCTATAAGAGATGGAAGGTCTGACGTCCTGTAAACTCCAGTCCTCATCCTCCCTTGGCAAGATCTCAGTTCAGAGATGTAACCCTCAAAGCTGAGGTTCCCTTCAGAATCCTCACAGGAGCGTGTGCCAGAGTCCTCCAGTTTGACCCCATCCACATCAATTATCCTGTTCACAGGGAGCTCCATTCCAGGCTTCCCTCTCACACCAGGATTAAAGCTTCTGCTGGGCTTTGCTTTTTGAGAGGTCTGCTCACAGCAGTTTCCTGAAGTCCCTTGTGAATCATTTTTCTTTCTGTTTGCACCTAACAGAAGAATTAAAAACAAAAAAACACAAAACGGGAGAGTTACATATCTTCTGGTTTTAGTAGGTTTCAGTATTGCAACCTTCTCTGAGGCCCTCATGGTAGTCAGCTAGGATATTTATCCACCAAAGAGACTTATTGATGTACCATGTAGGTAACTAAACCTAGATCTCAAAGATAAATGTGAAATACTAATATGTATCTGTCTTAATGTAGCATTTCTCAGAGTTTTTAAAAAGACTCCATTAAAAACAACTACTTAGTATAATTTTGTGCACCTATAGAACAAAACAATTCTCACATCAGCAAACCCACAGGTGAAGGAGGAGAATATAGACCTTCCACTGGGACAGAATGGGAGATGTTCCTTCTGTTGAACTGGTCTTCAAGACCCTCCTGAGATAATATTTTTACTTGGCTAGGGCTTAATTCTCTAGCATCCTAATAAGGGATTATTTGAAGTGCAGTTCACTGTCCTGAACTGCAACAGAGCAATTATGGGCCACAGTTTACAGGACTAGAATAAAAGAAACAACTTTGCAGAATCACCGAATCACAGGATGGGTCAGACTGGAAGAGACCCAGTGGGGCATCTGGTCCCACTGCCCTGCTCAGGCAAGGTCATCCCAGGGCACATGGCACAGGATTGTGTCCAGATGGTTCTTGAATCTCCAGTGAGGGAGACCCCACACCTTCTCTGCACAGCCTGTCCCAGTGCTCAGAACAGTGAAGAAGTTCTTCCTCATATTCAGGTAGAATTTCCTGTGCATGGATTTCTGCCCTTGTGTTCTATAGCTCAGCACCACAGAGCAGAGCCTGACTCCATCCTCTGTCACCCTCCCTTTAGATATTTATAAACATTGATGAGGTCTCCTCTCAGTTGTTTCCTCTCAAGGATGAAAAGGCCCAGTTCCCTGATTCTTTCTTCCTAAGAAAGAGATAGTCCTTAACCAACTTAGTAGTTCTTGCCTGGACCTGCTCTAGGAGCTCTTTGTCCTGAGGAGCCCAGAACTGGACGCAGCACTCCAGATGTGTCTCACCAGGGCTGAGCAGAGGGGCAGGATCACTCCCTGACCTGCTGCCTCTGCTCCTCCTAAGGCACCCCAGGACTCCATTGGCCTCTTGGCCACAAGGACACACTGCTGGCCCAGGGACAGCTCGTGTCCACCAGGACCCCCAGGTCCTCCTCTGCAGAGCTGCCTTCCAGCAGCTCAGCCCCCAGCCTGTGCTGGTCCCTGGGGTTTTTCCTCCCAGGGGCAGGACCCTGCATCTGCCCTTGCTGAATTTCAGAAGGTTCCTCTCTGCCCCTCTCTCCAGCCTGTCAAGGTCCTTCTGAAGGCTGCACAACCCTCTGAGGTCTCAAGGCTTTAGACACTCAAAAAACACCTGAGTTACATCTAAACTCAGAGTTGCCAGGATTCAGGCCTATTCTCTAGACTACAAAAACAAAGCCATGGCTATCCCAAGACAGCTGTAGTTTAAACCCTTGAACTCCCCAAAGCTAGTTTTGTGTGGAGTGTGACCCTGCAAACCACAAGGAACTTCTTGAAGCAAATGCACAGAAGCTGAGTTGCCTGTGCCAACAGCAGCAAGAAGGGAAGGATGAAGGAGCTGATTTCAGGATTCACATCACAGTTAACAACATGGTTTCTGTAGCTGAGGTTCCCCCATAATGATGTAAAGAGGGGCAACATTTTCAGAGACAGAGAATTGCTTTCATTAGATCAAACTGAGAGCCAAGAAAAAAAAGAGAAACTTTCAAGGCACGAGAGCAGACCTGAACAGGGGCTTCCATTTCATATTTAATCCCCTTTTTCCATTTGTCTTCTGATCCATCTTTTAAAATATACCATCTTATCTGACATGCTTTACCCAAAGCATTCTCAAACGTTGTGCCACAGTACATCCAAGTGCCTGACCAGTATGTTTAGCTACACAAATTTAACACTGGTGTGGTTAAATCCCATATCTATCTTTCAAACCTTTTATTTGTTTTTATTCCACTAAGTGATTGGTACAGTTTTATGCAAGGATAAGAAATTTCCATGTATAATCACCATAATCAAGAACTTTTTGATATGGAGAATGGAGGTAATGCAAATGAAAAAGACAAAAAAAGCACTTTTCATACAGTTTCAATCAAATCACTCCAGGGTCTTCTTGAGGCTTAAAGCTTTCTATTTAAGAAAAATAAGTTAAAATCCTAAGTAGTGAAATGCTTAGTGTTTTAGCTACAGTGAAGCCCCACATGAATAATGTGGGTATTTTACATCAGTAATGCTTGCTGTTTTTTCAGAGGAATTAGATAAAACTCCAAAAATATCAGGTGAGCAGAGAGAGGCAGAAAGCTCCCAGTCCTGTTAGCCCAGCATGACTCCAGCCTACTAAATTGCAGCTAACATTTAATGGGACTATATTACACTTTGTGTTTAAATCTCCCTACTGAAACTGAACATTGGCTAAATTTTAACTGCTGCTTGCACAGCTGTGCTGCAAAAAGCTATTCTTCTGTTCTGGAACGTTTATCTTAACATGAGTGTACTGAATTGTTCTCTTGATCTCTTTAATCTACTATTCTATGCCCTTTGAGGAAGACCAGTAACTCTCAAGTTGCTTTAAAAATGCTACAAATTGCTGAAATGCCTACTAATGACAAATTATCACAAATACATGGCATGGACAGAGCTTGAGCCATCCAGCACTGAGAATACATCCTCCTATAAAATGTCATGTAAAGCAACATCTTTGATTGGGGTGGAAAGTCTTATATTTGTTGACTTGGACTAGGTTGAAACACTTTTCACAGTCAAAAGGCACAGCCTGCAAAAACAGGGTACAAGAGATGAAAGGGCTGGGAGTTCCTGCTGAGGAACGCTATGGAAGGTGCAATATTGCTGTATTTATTTAGGTGCTAAGCCCTTCTACAGTTAAATATAAGAAATGCCATTAAGTCTTGGAATTATGGTGTCACTGAGTCACCACGCAAAGCAACTGGGCGTGGAAATTGTCTTATAAGAACACAGCAAAAATAAGGTCAATGTTTGCTCTCAGGCTTCACAGGACATAAGCTCATCTGAACAAGAACACATCCACATTACAGACATATTTTTCTATTAATGTCCTTTTCAGGGGCAATCTCTCTGTATCATCAAATAAATTATTACTAGAGGCGGGCAGTAATGGAGAACATCTTGTCTAAAAGGCCAGTTCAAAAGAATATGGAATTAAGGGATGATATTGTGAAGATTATTTCACTTTTCCTGTCAGGGTAGAAAAGTTCTTAGCTGATCTTCACCAAACAGGAAGATGATTTCAATTATAGCTCTACATAGAAAAAAATATTTCCATGTAATTTTTTTAAGAAAAAGCTTTTATGGAGCAAGGTGATTTAACACAAATAATAGTGAGATTTGCCAAACCAGTTTGTGTGTAAATGTATCCCACAAGTTTTTAAGTAGACTCAAAATTTACAGGTCCTCAGTGGAGCTTTATAATGAGGTTTCAATGGAATTTTGTAACACTTTTGTGCTGGTCTCCTCCTCACATTTTCTGTTTGAGTAACAAATACCTGAAGACACTTAGCTGTGCAGGGCACTATCTAAGGTGCAAAGGACCTTCACAGGTAAAACTTCACATATTCTTGCCTGAAGTGATGAATACTCCACCGAGAGTTCTGCAAATGCTTTGCCATGTATAAGCATGTCAGGAATGTTATTCAATTTTCCCAGATCTAATCTCTCAGATGTCTTAACTAATTTCAGTAGAGAAAGAAAGACACTGCTAATGGCAGCAGTCACACAGGTGAATTTCCAGGCTGGAATACCACATTCACACTTATTGGTAATCTCCTCCCTTGCTAAGCATTCCACACAAATCTCAGGGACCTTTCTTGTGCATCTGATCTCATTAATATGTCTCAGCTGGGTTAAAGATGGGAAGATGCAGGTCAGCTTTTGTCCTTCACCCAGAGATCTGCTGTGTTACAGACTCACAGCCAAACAACTCCTTAGAAGGCTTAACTGCACCCATCTGTATTTTTCCAAAGGTCACTACAATCAGGCACAGGTTTGGCTGATCTCCTGATTTCTGTTATCAATATCTCTCTTTTTGTGATATTTGGATTTTGGGTATTATTCTCAAGCACTCTAAATTTAACATTATCAGGAGCTATATTTATAGAGAAAGACAAAGGGAAATCTTCGTCTGAATAAAATATTCCTCAAACTTTAAGATCTAAGCAAAAGATTACAAGACATTGTTTTCCAGGCAGTTTAGGAATTAGGGAGCATTCGGCCAAATTCCACACAGAGACGAGGTCATAAAAACCTGGAAATTTCAGGAGCAGCATTAACTGCTGAATGTAGATGATAGGATCATATAACCCTAAGTCTAATGCAGATGCTTGGGGATTTAAAGGTCCACTCCAACACCATGCAATTATATTGTTTCTATATCATAATCAATAAATTAATTTATTTTTAACATGCTAAATTTTAGTTACAATTTTTAAAGAAATCTCTTCCATGTAAATTGTGTTTCACTCATCATTCTACCTTGGCTGAAATCCTCCTGCTCATGTCAAAATCATTAACTATTTAGATGGCTCTCAGTTCTACTGAAAGATAACAAGAATATCCTGCTGATTTTCATACCATTGGTCCCAGGCATTTGACTTCTAATGTCAGAGAGGATCTGATCTCAGTTAAAGGGAATGAGCTCCAGATTAATGATTTTGTACTGACTTACAGCAGATAAAAATCTGTTTGAAGTATTTAATGAAACTTAGAATATAACTCTTGTGAAAAGAAGCCTGAAGTTTTCAGGGGTGATTCCTGGAACTGGTGATTTACAGACATAAACCACCCCCAAATGTAATCTCAGTCTCCAAAGCAGCAAAGCTCTGGGATGTGCTGTAACACGGGAGTCTGGGCAGGCACTTCCAGTCTCTGACTCCATGGAGCCTGTGCCAAGGTGGTACCAAACTGCCTGAGAGAGCAATTTCTTACACGAGGCTGAAAAAAGGAGCCCTGGCATGGTCACTTCTGTAGTGGGTGTTCATTTTGGGGTCCTGGAAATACATCAATCTAAGTAACTTCTCCTTAACTTGGGCATAATCTGGCAGTTTCACTCTGGGAAAGGCACTTATCCCTTCCTGTCCCAAAGTGTTAGGAAATGCTACTTCTACATTTTAGCATTGTAGCCCTCCCACATAGGGATTCTTCTAAGTGGTGGATGGATGAATGACTTCCACACTGGCTGACATACTGTTACTACTGCAAGAATTTATTTTTTTTTGTAGTTTGTAAAGCAATTTATGCTTCTGAAGGGAAAAGGATACTTTACATTTCAGTTTTCAAATACCACAGGTTAAATTTTCTTTGACACTTTCCTTCTTTTTATCTCTTAATTGTTACAGCACCAAGGAGAACATAGATTTAATAAAAGATTCCTACCTACAGTTTATGCTAAATCTTTTCAAAGGAAATTTGACTTTATATGCTGAATTTCACTTGCATGAAACAGTAACTGCAGCATATGCTCAGTGCCTTGAAATCTGACTCAGTAAAATGAAGGCATCGAGCCAGGAAATTGGGTATTCTACAAAGCAGCAATATTCTACATTACCAGTTTATTTACCTTTGGGAATACATTTGCAGCATTAAGTTTAGAAATGGGCAGATTGAAATCCTTTCATTGCACTCATCTCCAAAGCATTCTCAAGAAGAACAAAGCACCAATCATTATTCAGAAAGAAAATTTGGAATATCACATGGAAGAGGGAGCTCACCAGTAGCACACAGATGCAAAAGATGCAACCTGTGTTTGCTGAGGGCAGGGACCCTTCATGCACACAGCTCAACAGCAGCTGAAGGGAACTGCACACATTCAGAAACCAGGAGCAGTCCAAGAATCAATTACACAAAAAGTTCTGAAATTTGATCCAGGCAAACATACGTGTCCTCAATAAAACTGTCCAATTCCCTCAAGCTTTCTGTTTCTCCACTGCTAAAACTGAAACAATTTTAGACAATTTTCCAAGCAGTAGACATGATAAAACATCTCTGCAGCAGCCTACACACATTCAGCCCTCAGTGTGATCTTCCAGTATTTGTTGTCAACCTTTCTTTTGGTTCTCCATCAGTGGTCAGCAGGTTTAATTATTGCAGAGAGTCCGATGCTGGGAAATAGTGAATTACTTGAATCCATTTTAATTTAATCTAACATTCATTAGGTTATTTTTCAACTATGAAAGTCTAAAATGTGGTTTCACTAGGCTACCAGTTACATTTCAACCAATAATTCAGTGAAATTCACTTCATCATCCAAATGCTGCCATGGGTTTGCACAGATCTGGGTTTAGCCCATGTGCATTTGGTTCAAAGGGTAGCTGTCATTTTTCTAACATTTCATCCAGTCAGTGATAAAATTTGCAATTCTTTCTAAAATGTTTATTTTGATCAAAATAAGTTTACATTTCAAATAATCATCCCCCAAGGCCTTCCTTGCTTCCCATTTTTCTACTCTAAACTCTCCTTCTCCTTTGTTCCTGACCACATGTACTACATGTAATTCTCCCATGTCATCATGCTCTGATTAAAAGAGGATTAACACATCCTAGTCTTAGTATTTCTGGATTCTCATGAGCACTTATTTACATTGATCCAGAATCCAACTTCCAACTACCTTCTCCAAATTTATACAGAACCAGTAAAGGATGCACTTTACTGTTTCTTATTGCAAGAAAACAGCCTATGTTAAAAATAATGATTTACATTATTCCTACACCTTTTAAGTCATAATCACCTCCTTTTCTTAAATTTTTATTTATGTTTTCATTCATGTGGTTATCTTGATTTAAACAGAGAACATCACTGGACTGTCTCTAAAATATGCCACACATATTAAGAGATTATATAAAGTATATGTAACTAATATATATTAGTGTAATTAGTTATTACAAAAACAAAGGTTGATTTTCAAATTTTGAAGATAGACACGATTGCTCTTAGTCTCCTTGCTATCACAAACTTTTTTGCACTTCGAATTCATTACCATTAGAATTGAAAAATTTAGTAGCCAAAAAAGTGAAAGTCACGGAAATACCACTGATCTCTATTCTAATTATCTCCTCTATTCTTCAGCTGTGGGGTACTGCATCCTCTCTGTGAATAATAAAAAAGAGCAGTTGGGGATTTATTTTTTTTTTGGCTTTGGGAACAATAGCCAGTCCCAACCTCTGAAAGATTATCCTGCATTCTATTTTGGCATAATTTATTTTTCACAACAAAAAGCATCCTAGCACTGGTACTAACTATTCCATTTCTGAAAGATTTCTTTCCAATAAAAAAAGGAAGCAAATTTTTTTGAGGATACAATTATATCAATTGTCCATCAATTTCAGAAGCAAAGCAGTTTCTTAAAAACAAAACCTATATAACTTTAGACTAAGTTAATGATTTAACTTCCATAGACATTTTACTAAAGATTAATTACAGAGTTCACTATGCTTTTACTTTCCCTAGCTGGCTCTCTATCTTAACCAATGACATTATATCCTTGTTAAGAGGTAGTTTTGAATAAACTTTTCAACTGCTTTGCTGGATCTAGTCTTTATATCTCCTTAAAAAAAAAAAAAAATCATACTTGGTAGACAATTCCACTGACTGTAACTGTAATGCCATTTAGAGAATAATTCTCATCCTAGCCAAAAAGAAAGCCCCAAAAACAACAGGGAATTTTTTAAGAGAAGGAAGAACAATTTGATGGACTCAAATCTACAGTCTGTGCATTTCAATCTGGACTGCTGCAAACTCTCAGACTTTAGGATGAACTGGCATTCTGTGAAAAGCCCTGCTGCTTTCATGATCAAATGCCCACTGAGTTTGTAGCAGAGGCAAAAACCATCAAGAAAAACTCAGACCAGTGGAATATTGCTGAATAAACAATCAAGTGCAAGGTCTGTGGCTAAATACTCACAGCTCTTGGGGAGACTAAAGGTCTGGGAGGCTGCCTTTCCCCTTGGCAGGTATTTTGCACTTGGGTAATGCATGTGCCCACCCCCTTGGGAAAAACTGGACAACATCCAAAGTGCCCAGACTACAGCAGGCAGTTGAAAAAAAAAGAAAAATAAACAAACAAACAAAAAAAAAGCCAAGGAGATTAAATCTTAAATTTAACACTTTCAAAAATGAATGTATCACTTCAAGCCAATCACACCACACAATAATTATTTCTTCCACAGATGGGACCACCATTTTATGCAGAGACATGAAAGAATGTCTTCAGATTCCAGAAACCTCCGATTTTTGAAGTGGGAAAATTGCCAGAACTAGCAGGCTTATTCAAAATAAAGACATTTTCTCTTGATGAGTAACACAACTAGAATCAGTAATCATCCTTGTGTTGCTAACTGATTTGCTATTTACTTCATAGCTAAGTATTAATACAGTATAAGAACATTTCACTTATTTCAGAAAGTTAAGAACTGAGTTTGAAAATGTGCTCTCAAAAACTCAGAGTGATGCAAACCTTACTTTGCTGCCTTCCATTGTTCATATTTTGCTTTCTAGATCATCAAGTGAAAAAAACCTCAAGTGTTACCCATTGGAGGGAAGGACACAGGCCTGGCTTTGCTACATCAGCAAACTGTCCCCTGCAGATCATGAGGGACCCCTCCATTCCCCCATGGATTTATAAACCCAACACGTGCAGGGTAAGCACAGACCTCATTTGTCTTTAGGCCAATTTGGAACCAAGGCTAGAAACCTCTTCAAATTATGCAGTCATTATTTTTCTTTATATCCCAACATTTTAATTGACTAAACCAATCAGAAATGCAATTTTCATTGATAGGGATAATGAATGAAGAACCATTACAGCACTTAAAAAAGCAACCATTATTAAAGATTTAGTCCTTTGAGATTTCGATTCCTGACTGGAGAGAGTTTCCAGAAGTCTTTATTATAATTATGCACATCATTGAACAGCTTTTCCATGCAAACTCCAATCATGAAAATAGAAAAGTTTTGTTTCAGCCCACATTTTTTCCACAAAATCACCGTTCTATTATAGGATACAGTTCCCATTAAATAGTAGTGTGTTTTGAGAGGAGCCCAGAATACAGATAATATATGCAATAAGATTGTAGCAAAAAAGGAAGGTGCTTTACATCTTTTTTAAAAAAAATTTATTTTATTATTCCTTAAAAAAACCCAAAAAAACATAAACTTGGTTTGTCAGAAAGTTAAAAAATTTTTAGTTTTGCAAAATTAGTTTGATTACTTACTGTCATAGGTGACTATGATAGAATAAGACACAATCACCACTGAAAGTAGAGAACACTAGGTGGAATATATGCTAATTAAAGTCTATTTTTAAAAAATTAAATTAATATGGAGGGTATGAGCTATTTGTTGTGAAAAAGCAAGTAAGTATAGAATGGGAACTGCTACAGGACTTTCAACTGCTTTATTTTCTTTCATGGAGGCCCACAAGTATGTGGGAACACAGTGACTTTTGGAAAAACTGGATTTTCATCCCCCAGAACACAATGAGACCTAGTTAACAGCATGACAAGCCTCTCTACAAATTTTTTTTTTTTTTTAGTTAGGCTTCACAGTGCTGTTAGGTAGGACCCATCTCAAAGAGTGAAAAGAGTAGTGTGGTCTCCAGCACTCAACCAGCCCCTCATTTCTTAGCCAAGACTACCAAATAAAGATGTGGTTACTTTGGTTACTCCACACCAAATGAGCTGAGCTCACTTCTTAAAGACCAGGGAAGAGCTGCTTTAGTTTAAAATAAGAAGGAAAGTAATGAATATAAAGTTTAGCCCAAGAACCCAAAGACAGAAGAAATTCTCCTTTCAGGAGTTCCTGTTGTGACTAATTCCAAAGAAATCTCCTGTCTTATCTGGCTTCTGGAGCACATGCCAATGCTAGGGATTTCACATGTGACCCAGCAGCATCTCAAGACAGCACTTGCCCTTTGTCATCTAAATTATTAAAAAAATCTAACTTTTGTCAGCTTTGTCTCATGGTAATTGCTAGTTCATATCCATTAATCTGTTTGTCAAAAGAAGATAATTTCAATCAGAATTCTTAATCCAGGACTGATAGAATTTTTAAAATAATGAAGAAAATGAAAGCTTAAAACCAGTTTGCGTAACTAGAGCTAGAATTTATTACTCCTGAGAGAACAAGGATACAAAATACATGTGAAAACTACACAAAGATTTCTACAAAGTAAAAAGTAGAAAGTGGGAAAAGGGAAAGCTACAGCTCAGTGGTTACACAGAAACTTGTGGCATGCATTAAAATATTATAAATTCATGAAGTTTTTTTTTAAGTGCAAATGGTTTTTTTAACAGTTCTCACTGAAAAATATGCAAATTAATACCTATGTTGTACACTTGACATATTATCAGAAAGACACCAACACAAATCTATGCATATATACATCAATATGTCTGAAGTACATTTTGTGGTTCTGTTATTCATAGGCACTGGTTACAAGTCTGTCCAATACTCAGTTTCAGAAATTAAGTGGTAGCACTTATAGAACATTTCTCAGATACTACTAATAAAGGAATTGGCTTTTAAAATACCAAGAGGAAGAAATAATTTGCATTGCCATTTATAAGCATCCAACAATCAAAGAAGTATTTACAAATCATCAACCATACAGATAAAGAACAGTATCAAATACTCTGTGTAAAAAGATAAATAATTAAAATGTATATTCCCACATCACAAAGAAATGTGATCATACAAATATGGCACCATATGTTTGTGAAACATCAAAAATAAATGTAGCACATAGATACCTCTTCTTATACTTTACATTAAAATGCACAGTACAATGACTGTAAAATGCCAATGTCATGACACCCATTGTCTTCAAATTCCTGTTTCTGGTAATAATTATTATTAGAGTCCATGTTTATAAAGAAATTCCATACTTCAGCCTTGGGCTAATATTGCTCTGTGATATTGCTAGACCATGAAACATCCTAAAAAAAGTTACATATTTTCTTTAGAATTATCTAATAGAAAGCTACTTGATATGTGAATATTCTGGGAGAAAGTGTGATAGATGCAATCTATTTATCTGTGTAGCAAAGTATGGGTTAAAAAAAATAACATCTTTCTTTTTAGTCATAAATATCAAATTTATTAGTGAAATATATTTTAAGCTGATGCTTATCCATTTTAAATTTTAATCATAAACAATACTGCAATTTTCAACACATAATTAGGGTTTTTGTTAAAGTACTTAAACTTCCAAACCCTAATCATGTATCTCATTATGAGAAATGGATCAGAAAATCTGGAACACAACAGTGCTATGGAGCTCAAAATGCTGATACCCTGTTTTGTACTCTGAGGGTGAATGAGATAATTACAGCACGTGGATGTATTTCAAAGGTTTGTCTGCATGTGGCCATTTTTGGTTACATGCCAAATCCAAACAAAAGTACATTGTTAAAGGCAACCACAACTATTACAGTTAGAACAGACTAAGGCAATTGAAACCTTTCTTCCTTCTTTTTTTGGTTAAAAAAAAATAAAAATTAAGGTGCAGAGAGAATTTTCTTTGTTGTTTAATGGGTGCCAAATACTGATTAACAATGCCAAGGAAAAGTAGTTTTACACAAAAGGAAAGACTATTAAAATCTAGAAATACCTGAATTGGATCTTTGATATCCAGATTTTTCCTGATTACCTGCAAAAGGAGTTGGGGGTGGATAGTTGGCTTCCGAGAGTTTACTGATGTCTGACGGTGGCGTTGGTGGTGGCGGTGGTAGCAAAGTGCTGTTGGGGCTACTAATATCTCCTTCAGCCACAAGAGTCAAGTCTGCCACGTTCTCATCATCTACCATCTGAATGCCTTCAGCCTGCAACTCCCTGGACTGCCTTTTCCACACCGTGGCATTGTTGTCCTGCGCGTGCGGAATGGGAGACAGCGGAGGACTAAAAGGAGCACTGAAAGTCTTCTGGATGTGGAGCGCTGCCAAAGCAGATTTATGTTTGTTTTCTGAGTAACTCACTTTCTTTACTGAATTTTCGGTAAAGTTTTGCAAGGGCTCCTGTTTTCCACTGGGTGATGTACATCCATCACTGCCATCGCTTTTTGAAACTCGCTTGCCGAGGCCTTTAGGACCTGCGGGAGTAGAGGAGGATGGTTCTGGTCCAGTGGGTGGTAAACGAAGAAAGTCAGGAAGAACAAGGTCTTCTTTCCTTAGCAGTCCACGTTGGTCATCTGCTCTGTTACTTTGTGCTTTGGATATGAGTTCAAAAAATTCTATTGGGGAAAAACCCAAAATTGACAAGTTTTTGTCAGAAAGTGCAATGCCATTAAAACGTACATTTTCAGCACATTTATTTTCCATGAAGATCTTCAATTCTTTCAATGCTGCCTTGAAATAAGATCCCATGTTAATTAGGAACTTTTTCAATTGCAGCAATGTTCACTAGCATCACTATAATTAAGACCATCAGCATTGCTATTGTAAGAGTTTTGCAGTTTAGAACAGCTGCAATTCACTGAGCCTTGAACACGTCTTCTATTTTACGCAGTTAATAAATCTGTACACACACACAGGATTTTTTAATTCTTTATACAAAACAAGGCTCTAGTCTTACAGACAATGGGTGCACGTTTTTGTATTCTGGATGGGTTTTATCCATCTTAACTCAAAAATAGCATGCCATTTGAACATTCAAAGATTCAGAATGTTGCAAACTTCCTCATTATATTGAGTTTCTCTCAGAGTAATTATATTTTATCACAGTTTAAATTCAATTCATAGTGTAGTTTTAAACCAGGATGTTATCATCACAGGGTATGATCAGATGATGATTTAAGTAACCCCATTTTACTTGGAGCTGCAATCTGTAGCTTATAAGTAGTCAATAACCATCCAAGTAGCCACTATCAAAAGCAATGGGGCAGCTTTTTAAAGAGGCTTTAACACAATTATAAGTGATTTTCTGATCATGTCCCTAATGATATCCAATGGTTTAATATGTTTCTATATATAAATAATACTCATAGTAGATCAACACTGTTCTAAAAAGTTTCAAAACTTGGCAACAAGAAACTTATCAATTGTAAGCCAAGAATTATAGCACTCCTCAAAAAAGAAGCATTGCAACAATAAACAAACTCTTTGGTACAAAACATAGACATATAAAAATATGTAATTCTTAATATAGGGTCTCTGCATGTCCTAATTTTTCAAGAAGAAAGCACTTTAACTACAGAATATTAAAAGATGCTTAAAAAGGCCATCTCCAACAGATTAATTAAAATCAACAGTTCCAACTCAGCTTATAAATACTGCTTGAAGCAAAAGCCATTGAGAAATAAAGCAACAGAACATTAGGATCAATTTTAACTTAGCATAATACAAAGTCATACACTTGCACTTGTATGACCTTATTCCTAAATCCTCTACTCATACTTGGCAGGCTTTGCAATGTATTCGTAAAAATGACTTTTTAACATGCTTTTTCAAGTGCCATAAAATCTGAACGTAGCCAAGAAGGAAGCTTCAAAATGCTTCTTATTGCCAAAGTTTTGCAAAATGGCAGTAGGCATATTAAAACATGCAACATTTCTAAGATGTGTCATACAAAAATGTTTCTGAAATTTCAAAGTTCATAGAACAGTTGTTTGTTTTTGCATTAAAAAACAGTCTACAACATTTGGTACGCATTTTCCAAACTTTGACAAATTTCACAAAACTCAAAATAAAATGTGAAAGCCTCGAATTCTGAAGTTTTCAAATTATGTTAATGTTTTACTCAGTCCTAGGAAAAAAAATGAAAGTATTAAAATGTGGAAAACAAGTTAACAAAAGAATAAGCAACAGAAAATAATCTGAAATGTACTAATATTTTCTAATAACACTTATATTAAAAAGCGTCTATTTTGCAGAAGGAGTTTTAGCCATAGCAGTTTTTTTCAGTTCTAGCCAGTGGACATTTATTCACAGATGAACATTCATTTGCTGTATAAATGTGCATAATCAGGTTTTGGATATGCATAGGGGGTAACTTCAGCAGTAAGTTTTAATCTCTGGGTCAAATATATCCTTTGAGGGTTTTTTTTTCTCCATGAGAAAATAGGGAGGAGCATGTAGGGCTGACAGACAGGTAATCACTTCATTCATGTCCCTGGGCATGGAGTGTTATGCCAAAATTTCTAGTGCTACATCATTTTTATTTCTCTTTTGCCCATGGACACCTTTCTATAGGAAAGCAAATCTCTTATGAGATTTTTTCCAATGATATCACCAAAACTATTAAGACATAACGAAGGTAAAAATAGGTCTCGGGAAATGCAAGATTACCAATAACCTCTTTGCTTATTTCTACTTCTAAACACCTTTTGAATGCAAGTTTTCCTGTTGCCCATCACGTCTCCTCCACAGTCAGACTGCACTGCCCTGGCTGTACAGAGTTCAGCAGAAAACTTACAGAAATTCTTACCTGAGTACATTTGGGTCTACACTACTGTGCAGTGCCTGTCAAACACTTATATAGAGGTGAACAGAAAGCCAAGCTTCTACACAGCTTACAAAGAGTATCAAATGGGATGTTCAACCGCAGCTGAGTAACTAATTCCTTTTTGTTTTACAGGAATTAGGTACCCCTCACTTTTGAAAATCCCACTGGGCACCTACATCGGCGTTTAGGTATAAAAATTTTACCTTCAACTTAAGAAAACTTGACAATTCAAACACACCAAACAAAAATGGTCATGACTATGATTCTCAC
Organism: Thryothorus ludovicianus; assembly: GCA_013397245.1. Taxonomy (NCBI): domain Eukaryota; kingdom Metazoa; phylum Chordata; class Aves; order Passeriformes; family Certhiidae; genus Thryothorus; species Thryothorus ludovicianus. The sequence goes on along the minus strand of VZTB01005283.1, from coordinate 1,361,748 downwards.
AACACAGTATTAAACACATGGTACCCACACAGACACAAAATTTTTCTAAGACTACTTATGTTAAGATGTAAGCTATAAAGTTCACATACCCTCTGCTTCATCCAAATTTATTTTCTGACATTTTTTTTTCCCAATCTTTGCAATAGAGTCTTCTCTCTTTGACAGCCGGACTTCCCTAGCATTTTTTCCATTTTCGCCTTTCATTTTGATAGAATTAGACTTTCCTAGAGTTCTTCCCTCTCCCTGCATTAGAAGGAAAGTTAAGGTACTACTTACATTCAGGCTCTATCATTGTATACACAATATGGCCTAAAGGAATGAGGAAAGGTATTTTGGAAACATATTTCTCTAACACCACAACAAATGCTTTAGTTTAGTCTTGCTTATGGCAAAGAACATTTGCCATAGCAGTTCCCAAAAATGTAGAAATAAATATAATATTGTTTACTCCGAAGAATTCACATAACAGAAAGGGCTTTTGAACTACAGAGTAGTTCAATCATTTTCAAACATAGATAAGCCAATGAGACACGAAACAACAAACACACCACAGTGAAAGAGTTAACTGATTCATCATGAAGACAAAGTTCTTCACAAATAAATGCAGTTGACAGTGGAAAAATATCAGACAGATTACAGCTATATTCAATCTAGTTACATAATTTGGCCGATTCAAAATCATGTGTGAATGCAGCCCTTGATATAGAATTCTAGAAGGAAACAGAAGATGATCTAATGGAGAAAAATCGTTGCAGAAGACTTACAGTAGATCCTTGACTTCTTGAAGAAGATACAGTTGCAGTCTGTTTTACTAATACGCCTCTTTGTTTCTCTGTAAACATTGAACATAAATATACCTTCTGTAACTACCAATTTATAATTCCCCAAAGAAGCAAGATTTAAGGGACAATGATGGACATAACAGATTTTTGCTTTAAAAATTGCTCTAATATGTACTCAGAAAATAAAGAGCACAGTTGATAAGCCTAATATTTTTCAGTAAAAATCTACCAGTATCTCCCTCCCATCTTCAGATTTTCCTCACACTGGCATTTGGTATTCCTTTTAAAGTTAAAAGATGTTGTAGTTTCACTTACATAAATTTTCAATTGCTTTAGATCAAATAATCACAAAATCTGGTAATTCAATTTGCAATTCTGAAAATTATAATTTAAAAAAAGAAAAAGAAAATCAGCAGAAAAGACCATGGAAAGGCCATGTGGAATCTTTTCCATCCTGTTTCAGGCATCAATTATTTTGTAGACACTGCTATGTCTTCCTTGCCATCTTCTAAGTAACCAAAAGGCTCCATCAAATTAAATCTGCCTACAGCAAATACAGGAACACAGAATCATGGCCCTCTTTCACTGGACATTGCCACAGAACCAAACCACTGCCAGAATGATCCTCTATGATTTAGGCTTTTACAGATGCTGGCAGCACACCGGATTTAGGCTTTGCTTGTAATCCTTAAACTAATTATCTGTGGGAATATTTAGATTGAAAACCTTTTCCAAATTAACAATTGGTTCTGTTGGTTAGAAAAATGACAAATCTGGTTCTCCTCAATAAATACCTCCATCTTTATAATCCCAGTTCTTCCTCAAAGAGGATCTCTGTTCTAAGTCTATTTAACCATATCTAATTTAGATTTTGAAAATAAGTGTTCAATATCCCTAAAAAGGTCTCCTAATAAAACCAAACCTTTACTCTCAAGGCTGCTTACATTAATCTAGAGTGTTAATTTTGCCAAGAGACTGTCAACTGTTTAGCTGATAAATTTTTATTTTTGCAATTATATTGCCTATGGTAATCATGAGTTTTATCCTTTTTTGTGTTACTTTCAGAAATTGTCACTTAAAACTGGAGAAGTAAGCTCTGCTTCTTTCTCACACTTAAGAAGGATTATTATGATAGCAGCATATATAGCTCCTGTACAAACTGCATCTGTTTGCTTTACACAGAATGTTCCTTACTGAATAATTGCCAAATGCACAGAAGATATTTGGCACTTTATTCTCATTTTTATTACTGGGCTCTATGTTCCTAAGTCTGTGTGTGGATCTGTGGCTGAGTGCAAACAAAATATTCAAATATTACTACTGCAAAATAAAATACAGCAACAGTAAGAGTGTTTGCTATTACAGATTAGATTAATCTTCAATCTTCAGAAACTGCACTGCTTTTTTAGTTAAAAAGAATATATGCCACACGTGATATATCTAAATTTAATCACATTTACCTCACCTTCACATCAACAGGAGAAACTAACCATAGTCAGAGTTTATAAAACTGACTTGGAACCATAAACAAAAGCTTTTCTACAAACTTACCTCTACCCTTTGATGGTTCTTTTTCATCTAGAACAACCCGTTGACCATCCAGATTAGATATAGGGACACCAAGATCAAGTGGTTCCTGCTCACCACTCTAAAGTCGGATCACAGTTTGTATGTAATAGAGAAAAAGCTGTTTTCAGAACAAATTTATGCAGTCTGACATTTTTGAAAGAAAACGAGCAAAGCATTTTTATGCTTCAGAGTAGCTTCAATACATACTTCTGCATTTCTAGGAATGTTTATTCCAGTGGTGTAAAACTACCTTTATTTCACCCTATTCTGTGAGAAAAATGGTATTTGGGGGGAAAAAAAATACATGGAGAAAAAAACTCATCCAATTTGTAAGTGTGCTCAAACACCCTTGCACCATTGGTGTGTATGTTCAGCAAATCCTGCTTTTCAGAGGACATTTAAGATTATTTTTTATTCTAAATTGATTGTATTTTGTTAGTCTTTTCATTAAATGAAGTTACCTTTATACCAATATGCTTTCAGTTATCTTAAAAACTTGGGCTGGTTCAGCTAAGACAGCATACATACTAGAAATGCCACAAAATAACTTTACATTCCTAGGTATTCCAGCATAATAGAAAAGAGAACATGCTAGCCAAGAGTTCAGTAGTAGAGATGTTGAATCAGTGTGCAAGGGGATTTGTGGCAATTTTCATTACTCCCAGGATAATGGAACAAAAGCTTTAATCCAACCAACTTTCCCTGGCTAATAATGGGAGTTGAGCTCTGGAAGAAGCAAAGTTGAGGCTTGCTTATTTAGGATGTTGGATTTATTCTGAAGAGAATATGAAACAGACATAGACTAAATATTTGAGGTAACTACTATTAGGCATAATGGTTATAACTACCATGCATTTTATCTCAAAATTTAACTATAGATATTTAAATGCCTAATTCTCAGGAAAGGAATCATTCCAGGGACTATCATATAATCTTCTCCAGACAGAAAACATTGCTGCTTGAATTACATCAAAGAATACTTACTAGTCTTGCCACAAGTTCATTAAGATTTAAACCATATTTTGCAACAACAGGCCTTAAGACCTCTGTTACTGGTTTGGTGGGTTTTGCCTTCAGACCAACTGACCGATTGATAGGAACAAGATCCAGCCTGAAACACAGCGAGGGCAACGTTAGGTGGGAAACATTCCAGCAAGCAAAGTGAACAGAAATAGGGAAAATCTAATCTACAGCAAAGTTATACCAACTTACAGCTAGTAACTACCTGGAGCTGCAACAGCATGAATCTATGCTAAACTGAAGTGACAAAGAATTTATTATACTTAATTTATTATTATTTATATTTAACACAAAAATTGTACTGTTTCACTTGCCAAAGCTGAGTGAGCCAGTCTATTTCAGATCAGGGAAAAGCATTCCACAGCACTTCCATATTTACAGGGAGATTACTCTGACCAGTTTGGCCCAGGAGTCCTTCCAAACTGACTCCATGCCTGGACTATAGACTTGGATGCAAGAAAAAGATTTCTTCTCAGTTCCACAAGACAGACTCACAACTTCTTGTGCAATTACACGAGGTGGATTTGGACAAGTATTTCAATTTTTAAGCAGACTAACACACACAGTAGAATTCCAGATGCTAGGGTTCTTTAGGGTTGGTGCCATTGTATGATGATATATTGGTATTAGAAAAACTTATATACCAAAGCTGAAGAAGTAATTAACTTAGAATTTATAGGCTGAAGACAGCTCTCTTCAGAGCCTATTGCACAATTTTTCATTATCAAAACAGCAAAAGAATAACGAAATACAAAAATTAAAAATAAAAAAAATTAAATCCAAACATCTAATCCATTAGCATCCATTTTCCTGCACAGAGCTGTGCCCAGATTTGTTTTGCTTTTGTTTTTTTTTTTTTAGTGCTCTTCATCTGTGCCCTCAATCCTCCATAAGCCTCATTTGATTGTAATGGTACTATAGTATGAAATCAAGGACAAGTTTATTACTAACAAAACAATCAGAAGAAATGTACATCATCATCATCATCAGACATTACTATTATCAGTAATTTTGTCAGTCACAAATAAAAAACTCATGTTTTATCTCATAAAAATTATTTAAATACAAGATGTTTAGTCATGTTGACTTTTCCACAGGAAGTCAGAATGACTGAAACTTTGTCTTTCATATTTCCTTTGAATTCAACAGTTATTAAATTTAAATGATCCATTTTAATCATTAGCTGGTAATTGAGACAGAAGTGGCAAACATGGAGCTAACTAAGTATAGCCACATAGTATTCCTCTTTTGTCTGAAAATGTTCCAAATATTTGACTATCTTTGCTTACATAGCATCTAACCATAGAAGGGAATAATATAGAACATTTCTACATTTTAATTAACACACAAATAACATATGGTACTGCCTACTTAAAGTTCCTTTTTAACTTGGAGACTCCCCAAGATCACACCTAACAAAAGACTGCTCAATCTCAATTTCAAAACTGAATACTCCATGCAGTATTTATTAACCTGAAGTACCTTACATAGAAACTAACCCAGCTTCCTAAGGAAAAGAAATATAGAGCCAAAATAAGGAATGTCTGACAAAATTAACTTCATTCACTTCAGAAGTCCAGGTCTGTAATGTAATAAATTTTATTCCAATATTTTATCCTGAAATAATTATTTCAGGAGTTTTCATAGCATTAGTTTGGACTTATTTTGGAAAAAAAATAGTTATTTTGAAAAAAAAATGCTATCATATATATTACACGAAACTAAATATATCATGTACTGCATTATATTAGATCTACACTAATAATTTAACATTGACTTGTTTAAGATTCAGGGTTCATAAGATGAATTTTATTTATACAATTAGTCTTACTATAATGTTCCAGGTGGGCATATGATTACAGATATAACGAAAGAGGAACATGTCATCAATAAATACATCCATTTAATTTTAAGACTAGGAGACTCACAGTTCAATTTTCATACCTTTATTGTGCTACTCCCACCTACTAAACGTGTCTGTTTTTGATGTGGAAGGTGCCTCTGGATGCACAGACCTGTCCAATGTTTTCACAGCTTCCTCAGCTTGAGCATTTTGACATCATAATAATATTTAAATGTCCCCAAACTGGAACACTGGCATAAAAATCCCACTTGTACCCTAAGAGCAATCCAGAATACCCCCTCCTCCAGCTGCACAGCCTCCTGTTTCACTTCACAGGCAACTGGCAACACCACCTTTACTGCACTCCCAAAAAATGAAATGGAGAACGGGGTGGAAAAGGCCAAAGGTTCCTTTAGACTCTTACCGAAATAAAGTGCGTTTTTCTAAGCGCAGGTCCCGAGACTCCAGGATGCTGCTGTCTTGGTGCAATACCAGGGGCTACACAGCACGTTGGGGTAAAAGAAAAGACAACAAATTCATTTTAAACTATGTAAAAAAGAACAGCTCTGTTAAATTTTTTAAAGTAACTCAGGATATTTTTAGTATAGGTTGTATTCTAGTGACCGTTCCTTTACAATACGGAACATGATTAAAACATGTTTTCTTTTGGCTAGATGTGAAACAATGACCAAAATTCAATTTCCACTGGAGTCAGCAGGTATTCAGGAACTTGTTTTTTTAAAACAAACCTAGATTCTTCAACTTACATAAATTACATAGAATAATGCATTAGAAAGTACAGGCAGCTAACAATCTTTAGAAGCCCATAACTATGAACATTCATTGACGTTTGTCATTGTAATCATCTACACAAATCAAAGTATGAATTTAAGAGGACAAATACTGCATGTCCAGATTTAAATTGGAGATACTTCTGTCAGACTAAGAGTCATCACACACACACTGCACCATCCACACAGATTGCTGTCTGGGAAATTTTCCTCAACATTAAAACCTGTACCTCATTTCTAGCATTAATGCATCTCATTCATCTTTGAACAACTGAATGTCATCTATGTTTTTGGGCTTTAAAGCAGCAGCATCTACTACCAGACATTTGCTGGTTAATTCTCCTTCAATTAACCAGCACTACCAATGTGAAGCTATGGGCAGAACCAGGAGACATGTGTCAGTATGGAGAGAACAGAATTCCTTATCTGTAAAACGGGGATGCAAATGCTTCCAAAAGAGCCCAGGAACAAACAGTACCTTATCCCCTCCAACCAGGAACAGGTCCACTGCAGCTATGTTGATGCCATGTTTCTCACAGACCCCAGAGAGCACCTCCTTGATGGAGAACCCTGATTTCACTGCCATCTTGCTGGATGAACCATCTGGGAGGTTTACACAGCAGTATTTGGGGGATTTGTCTTTATCTGGTACAAATGCAGGCAATCTTGAGGTGTCAGACTTGAAAGGAAAAAGAAAAGTCAGTGCCCAATGGGAAAATTAAGACTGGGTATAAACTTTCGGATTCTGCACAGATCAAACCAAGCCAAGAACCTTTAGAAATCCTTCCAAACACCACAAATATCAGATACATTTAAATTCTGGGAAAATTTAGATGAAGATTGCAATGCTGCACAAACTTATATTTATTTCAAGAACAGATGAAGTTTCACACAGTGAGTGTGAAAGATTTACTAAAGAACTCCTAAGTAAAAAGTAGAAAAATAAATAAAATTTTATTAAGCATCCAAATAGTTAAATGTCTGTGCTCAATAATGTCCTGCTGATGTAAGAATCACCATTGGCATGCTATGAATCAACATTTAAGTGAAGAGGAATGCCTTTAAACATCAGATTCCTCAATATTTCCTCTCAAAATTTCCTCTTCTTTCAACATAATACAAATTCTATGCACAAATACCACACAGAGAAATTAAAATTTTTAAATTATTTGCTTCATGACCATTAATTGGTTTTATTAAAGGGAATTAGAACTACAATGTTATGGGCTAGGCACTAAATCTTTATTCTAGAGTAACAGTAGAATAGTAACACTACTACTAAATATCAAAAGTATCGGTGAAATTTAACAAAAAACTCACTTATAACTTAAAAGGACACTAAAAAATACTGGTTTTGACAGCCCTTTAGGGTCCTCATCATGCTTTTTCCCTTTTCTTTAACTTGGTGATTCTCATTCAAATCACAGCAACTTTCTGACTTAAATAAGGTGGGAGTGGGAGAGAAATGAGGGGTTGTTGCTTTAGGGAGGCTTTGCATTTTCTATTTTTTAAGACAAGACTTTTCTGCAACAGAAATAAACATGACTTCACCATGCTTGTTTCTCTGAACAGTATTTTTAGCATAGATAAAATTACAGTTATTAGTTAATGGCTAATTACACAGAATCTACGCTATTAGAAGGACATCAAAACCACAAAAAAAATTTTAAATTTCCTTTTTTTTAGATTCTTCCTTGATATCAACATAGATAAAATAAAGTATTACATCTATGTTTTATTAATACTTTTTTAATTTTGCCCCTCATTAGTTTCACACTGTGAAGGTAGAACTTGACAGTTAGAAATCAGTGTCTTGTTAACTTCTTAGCATGACAAAGTGTTCACAACAAACTTCTCAGGTTTTCAGGACTAAGTCATAATCACAAGAACACACAACTTCAAAAGAAACAGAGAGAAGAAGCACGACAGACACTGGCACAACAAAAATCAAACTAATTCAACTTGCATCCCCCTTATTGCATAGGCCAAGAAGAGGGAAAGTTTTAACGTGTGGTTGTTCAAAACAGATTCTCTCTCTCACAGGGACAAAAGAGCTACAGTCTTTAAAAGGGAACCTTTATTCTGATAGTTCACGGGTGCCTGATGTTAAGATGCAAAGCATATCCAAAGGCAGAATAAGAAGTAATGTATAAATACAACCTCTATTACATTTCTAACACTAAAATTGCCTAATATTACATCCTGTGCTCCAACTGTATCACTCAAAAACCCTTTCCCAAGGCATTATGTCAAACAAGCTAGAGCACACTGCTTAGAAAATGAGTAATTCACTGTTTTATCTGCTCCCCAGTGGCTCATTAGTAAGAGGCAGTCATTACCAAGTCGAGACTAGCAGTGGATGACATGGAGCCTTGTGATTCCCGTCTGTAGGACAATCCATTGGACTGAAAAGAATCTGTTGGTGCAAAGAACCAGCAATCAGTAGAGGCCTATTTTATTATTTATTGTTATACAGAAAACTCTTTCAAATATCAGCTTGTTGGGTCACAAATTTTTCTTTTTTCATTAAAAGGAAAGAAACCACCAAATCTTCATCCAATGCACAGAAGCGTGGAAACCAAAGCAAATTTTGTTCAAGTGTTTTTTGGTTATGTAACCTCTGAATAACCCATTTGTTTTTATGTTAAAAAATAAAATAATAATCTCTTTTTCAAAAACAGTATTAGTTTAGTTAATTAGATTTAAGAAAATTTCAATATTTAATCTTAAAAATTATTCCACCTCCGGATAGTCTCAAAGGAGATAAATATTTTTAAAAGTGCAGGTAAGGTGTTGGAACACTGAAATCTAAGACAATTACTAGTCACTTTCAGAAGGTTATGTCTATGATCTCAGTAAAAGATGTCTTTTCACATATGAATATACTAAGAACACTCAAATTATCCATATGATCCAAAGTATCTTGTGGGTCTGGGAATTTACCAGAAACAAAAACTACAGTATCAAATATGGACCAAATTTGGTGCTTTGCTGGAATTTCTTCATTTTTTTTACCTCAACAGAGTAATTTATTTCAAAACTATCATCCCCTCTAGAGGCCACGTACAGGTGCTTTCGTAAGGGAACTTGTCCTTAAACTCTTAAACACAAGGAACAAAATAGCAGGTTACAAGGGCTTTCACACCTCTGACTCTCCTTTTTTTCATTTTAGTCAGGGAAGGTGAAAACAGATGGGGACTGCTCAAAAGTGAACATACCTGTGTGTTACTGATAAAAGAAAGAAAAGTAGGATAACGCAGATGGAGGAATTTTTAAATAGCTGTAACTATAGCACTATTTGCTGTACTGCTCCTGGACTTTTCTGTAAAGATTTGAAATTATCTTTCTATAAAAATAGTAGCTCTCTGCTTGAAAAAGCAATTACCAGCACACAGAAAGGCAGAATGTGCCAAAAAGTAGAAAAAAAGTCTCGTCGACGTTAGTAAAAACAAATTTAAATATTGTCATATTTTCATCTATTTGCTTGTACATCTTCTTCCACAAAACAGCAGCAATACCAGCCATGCTTTGGCCTTCTGCCTTGACAGTTCTTTTCCTCTGTCACTCCCAAGAATGCATTTAGATAGCAACTAATCAGGGTGAGATTAGTCACATCTGTTGCTGAAACAACCTTGAAACAAAGCAGAATGTGATACTCACCGTTTGGATAATCACCATTTTCCCTTCTCTTCTGTGATTTTCCCAAACTCTTACTTCTTGACCATGAGAAGAATGTTCCCCTTTTTTTCTTCTCAGTGTCCTCCTCTCCTGATTCTTCATTTAAAGATCTTCCTGACTTTGATTTACCACTTAGCTATCACCAAAACAAAATTAAATCATTGGTTGGATCACAGTTGTGAGTATATTGTCTAAAATAAACCTTCCCACACTCCTTCCTAAAACAAGAGTGTGATGGCCAGGTTAGCTGCCTTCTTTACCCCACGCACAAGTGTCTGTGCCAGCATCCCTCTCAGCAGCAATCAAAAAACCCAAAAAAAAGCTCACCAGTGGCAACAAAAATACAGAGATGGAAACGTGCTACTTGGTAGGGACTACAAAACAGTAGCTGGAAAGGAGCCACGGAGAGCTACAGCAAATATGAAAGAACTGTCCCCAGCTCACCACTAATGCCTAAGTTAATGTGGAAAGGCCATTTGCCTCGCTTTTAAAACACTGAATTTCACTTTGCTATTTTTCCTAGGCTAGGCTTGAACATGAAAAGCTTTCAAAGACAATGACAAAGTACTGTTTAACATTTACAAGTATAATCAAGTATTTATTAGAGATGAAGAATACAAATGTCAGGAATGTTTGATATTAAACTAAACTTGCTTTTAACAAGCTAGTATGCCTGTTAGATTATTAGAATATTCCTTGAAATGCTACTTTTTAAAGGTTCCTAGTCATAAGGATACATAATGGCAGATGGGGTAATCTGTAGTGATTGACATGAAAAATGAAAAGTTATAATTTACCCATACAGTTATGTAATGCTATGGTGGTATTATCTACAAGAAGAAAAAATAAACACTAAATCACGTCAGGGGATCAGTCAGTAAAACTACTGGTCTAATTTTTAAGTAACTGTACTTATTTAACACAGAATTACCTTAGTTTAGTATGAGCTAAGAAATTAAAAACTATCCTCTGCAAAAATAAGTTAGTTTAGGTTAAGCCTTCTCCAAAACTTCTCATAAAATGTCTCCTCCTCTCAACAGAGGTTAAATTATCACATCTTAATTCCCATATTCAACCAAAGTAAGTTTCTGAACTGGTGCATTAACAAAATAGCCTTTACTTTTTATTTGTACAGATATATCGTTAAATAGTAGTGAAGATTTAAAATTATATTCAGAAATTCAATATCTAGAAAACTGATTCAAAGGCAAGGATAAAAAGAAATAAGTATATTCCTGAGTACATAAAAATTTTCCAATTGCATTTACCAGCATCTCTAACCACACATTTTCATTTCATTTTATATATTACCTTTGATTTTCTAAAGAACCTGAAAAACATTATTTAAAAACAATGCAAAAATCACCTTTTTTGGTGTTGATATGTTGGACTTGTCTGAACTGACGCTGTGTTTAGAAGTGGGGCTGCTGGGAACACGCTGAGGATCAGGAAGAGGACGCCCTTCCACTTCAGCTAAGATGCATTCTTGGTAAAGGGGGGATTTGAGGAAGCGAGTGTAGCTATCAAACTTCATCAAGTTAAATATCTGAAATCAAACCACCATGGATAATGGTTACATACAGCCAAGTAACACATCAAGAAAATGAAGCCACTTTGCAACAGGAAACTCCCACAAAATTTAGGACATCAGGCTGTAAACAGCATAGGTGTGATATTGTTTAGACCTGGCCAAATACACTGCACCCATTTTAAAGTGAAACATAATTTGATCTTTCCCCTTATTACAGGCTCAGAACAAAAGGTTATGATTTGTGCAAGGTACAAGCTGAGATGCTGTAGGGTCTTGACAATACCTTCCTCTTTTACTCTCTTGATGCCATTCTATGTGAAGCATGTAGCAAGCTGGCCATTTAAAACATTTTAAAGGTTATTACACTAGCACTGTATGTGACAGGATTGAATTATGCAAGTGTGTTTTAAGGTACCTGTGAACAAGAAAAGTTTATGTTCTAAAACACACAAATATTACATAATCACAATATGCAATTATACACAATGATACAAGATAGACAAAGTTAATTGCTGACATGAGAGGAGAAGGTGAGAGTTTTTTACTGCATATATAATGTTCACAGAATCATAGAATTATTTAGGAAAAGACCTCTAGGATCACCACGTCCAGCCATTAACCCAGACAAGTGTTAACAGTAAACCACAATCATGTGCCCAATGATAAGGAAAAACCCATCAGTATCTCTGGACAATTCAATAATCAAAGTTCTGTAGATCTTGAAAAAGAACAATTTACATTAAATGACTGACATTTATCTTTAACCACAGAGGAAGAAAGCAGCTCTATACCACACCTGGAGGAAATATCTGAGGCTGATTTAACCAAAGGTAAATTTATGGAAAGTGAAAAAGAGCTTTTTCTTAAATGCTAAATAATGTTAGAATTTTTTGCTCCATTTTTGAAAACCTTCTGTTTTAAGTGAATCAATACTTTTAGCTCTGCATCTTCTCCCATGGTTCAGCTGATCTGAAAAACCAGTATGAATGGCTACTTCTTGGGACATGACAAATTCCCCACCCAGCAGGTCATGGCATTCCCAAGAGCATAAAGCAAAGTCCATCACTGAGCCAGAGTGGCCCATTTGCAGATGGAAACCAGGCTTCAGATTGTGCAGACACACCCTTCTCAATTCAGCCCAAAGCTTGTCTTGTAAAGAGCAAGATAGAGCAGAGAGAACTTGATCCTGCAGAATCACAGAAATCTAACTCAAACTAAACGCCAGCTTCCATGTTTTTGACTTTCTCCTCTGTATATTCCCATTCCTGCTCAGGTGCTGCCTATCATCTTTGTTGGGCCTTCTAATGCACTGTTTTCCTTATGGTAAGCCATGGAAAAATACTTCTGTATATGCTAGCTTTGACAGTCTGCAAATTAAACATACTTAATTAAAAAAAAAAAAATCACAACCTTTTAACTTTGCTGGACACATTCATGAGAGTGTAACTAATTTACCTTGAGCTGATTATCATCTGCCCCATGCTTCTAGCCCACACTACATCCATTATTTCCTATATTTAGCATTATTATCATATTTACATAACTTAATGACTTCTACTTATTTGGAAAAGGCTAGCAGATGCTAGTTCTTGTTCTCACAAATGAGAAACATATTTTAAAAGCAGAATTTGAATTTTTCAAATAGACAAGAGTAGAATAACTTATATTCATTATCAACTCTACATGAAGTACATGCTATGTTATCCTTATTTTAGTATGTTCAAGAGACCTACACTGTGCTCCATCCAGAAACACTGAAAATGCTTGTCCTTACTAAACTTACAAAAAGGAACAACATCCTAACTAGGTACTTTGGCTGCATCCACACTGCCATTACAGCCTCTAACAACAAGATCTTAGAGAAATTTGTCAAGGCATGGACAGAAAGTAACTTCCAGAGGTATTCCCAACAGGGAGTGCTTTAGAGAGAATGGCCTGAACGTGTTTACAAGGCATTTTCTCATGCACTTCTGCAACTCCTCTGCAACCTTACAGCAACACCCCCTGTTCCCTAGCATCACACTCATCCACCAACCACCACAGAGCATCACCCCTGCACTCTGTGGCCAGTGTTTAAATCTAAAAAATCTTATAAAAGACCACAAATGCAGAGCTCTTGCTCTATTAAGGTTGTGTCACCACCATGAGCTGAACTTTGAGAGTCTGTGGGTGTGTTGCAGTAACTCCACAGCCCACAGCTGTGTGTTCTCCAGGTGGTGCCATCCTCCAACACCACAAACTGACCTGCAGAACCAACTGCTGAAACCAGAAATTAAGGGCCACGAAGCAGCTGATTCCCCAGCAGGGACCTCAGCCAGGCAACACAGCACCAGCACCTCAGACAAGCTCCAAGGCCATGTCCTTCAGCAGACATAACCTTCCTCCTGTTTCCATTCACTTTTCAGTGAAAGGAATGGGTCTGACTGAGGGATCTGAGCAAGGCACTGACAGTTTGAGATGAGCAGGTCAGGCACAGACAGGCATTGTGATTGGGTCTAGACCCACAGCAGGATTTCTCATAAGCATTTTCTCCTGTATTATGAGCCCTCCAACTAAGGATACAGCATTTTCAAAGGGACAAAACCTGCATCAGCCCTGTCACCTGACTCATCAGGACACCTTGTGCTCCACCAAATAAATGGGAGAGGACAAGGAGGAATTCAGGCAGTTCCCACAACACCAGGATGATAAATGCATGAAAATTTCCAGTGGTGACTGATAATTCCCACAGAAGGCTCAGGCTTGGGAGGTGCATAAGGAGTAGCTACAATGCTGGAAGCTACCAGAGCAGCAGTCAGACCTCCCTTTCTATCTCCACTTTGCAGGAGGATGACACTAGACCCAGTTGCACAGATTATCCAAAAGTATGTGGTCTGAGATTGGGACCTAAGATTGTGAACTGGTTCATTAAGGCTATGGCCTTGATTTCAAAATTATGATCTCAAAATTACTTCTACTAATAAACTGGTAGGGTGGAAGAGTTACCAAAGAGATGACTTAGGAAAAAAAAAACCTAGAAACTTAAATTTTACAGGAAATGTAAGGTGAATCCTGTTGTTGCATAACGGTTCTGATTATCAATAATTATTTAAAATACATCCACTGCAGAGATCTTCAGACTCCAACAGTTTTAAAATCTTTGCCTGATAGTAGTCTTAAAGCATAAGAGAAGAACTCCTTTAATACAACTGGCATTTTAAAAACCAAAACTAGACACTATTTGAATACTCAACTCTCCACTAAAGAAAAGAATAGCAGCCATACACAAACATTCTGTGCAACAGCGCTGCAACACATGGAATTATTTACTTGCACTAAACCCTCATTTCAATAATAATACTTTTCAGATTATTTTTTAGTTAAACAACAATTTTCTCTACACATAACAGAAAAACAGTCAAACAGCCTTTTTCTCTATTCTTCTAATAGAGTCTAAAATATACAGCATGTAAAACTATTTTTATAGATTATAAAGGAAAAGATAAGAGACATAAACATAGAGCATTCATGGTTACTATGGTTACCTGAAGTTGCTGTTCCTTGAACATGTCCGGATGGGGAGAATTGAGAATATCATCTGCCAGCTGTGCCTGGCTGTCAATATTAACTGGGGTTGTAGCTTTGCTACACAAGAACTTACTGAAGATCTCCCGAGCCCTGTAAGAAAGCTACAGAAAAGAAATGCAAAATGTATGTTGGTTTTAAAACCATATTTCTACCAAGACATTTCTTACACTGATATATTCCACCTCAAAATAGATAGCCACTCCTGAATCTTTTACATATATTTTTTCCATTTATCAGCTTTCACCAGTTTTAGGCACATAGATAGGGTTTTTCCTTTAAGATTACAAATATTCATTAAATATTTCTTAAAGAGTAAAAGTTGTCTTCCAAATAAACATTAAAATAATCAAGCCGCAAAGCTTTTAAAAAGTAGAGTACATTTTTTTAGATTTTAGACCTTTTACATAACAGTTACTATTTAAATACAAGCTCTATGATTCAATTTCTAGAAGTGAGAAAAAGGTAAGTATATGTATGAATATTTACAGTCAAAACCACTCATTTTTAACTTGTTTACTTTGAAATACCCACATCACGAAAATAATGAAAAACCCACCAAGCCGAGCCCACAGCCCTTAAGGCTGGTGTTCAGAAAATCCATTGTTTGAAGACAGAAAACAGTAGAAGAAAAAAAACTCATTAGCAGACAAAAGAGTTAGGAGAGACTTGGAAGATGAAACTGTTTCCACCACATGAATCTGACCAGATTTGGCTGTGGTGTAGACAGAAGTGCTGCCGGCCTGTACAAAGTTCAAAATTCACCCAAACTGCCTGACCAATGTAGGATTCCCTCAAAAGGATGAGCTGGAGATTCTCATAATTTGTGAACAAACATGAGAGCCCTACCCTTTGAGCAGCAGATAACATAAGTTATTTAGAAACCCCATCTTGGTTGGTGGAGGCAGTCCAGCTAAAAGAGTCCGAGAGGCCTCTCCTCAACATGTTCAGTGAACTTCCATGCACTGGGCTACCACTGCTGGCCATTTCCAACATCCAGGATACCTCACCTCATTCTTACAGAGCTACCTCTGCCCTTTTCTGCAGTTTGAACATATCCACCATCTTAAATTTAGGTCACTCCACCCTATTTAAGTGATGTCACAGTACACAGACCAAGCACAGCTCCCATAATTTCAATAATCTTGAAGGAGTAATAATTTTTGAAGAAGAAGCACAAGGTACTGGAATACAACATTGACTTACCTCTTTTTTATCATGTGCAGGTACATGGTTAAAATATTCACAGGCCTGCCAAAATAAAATATTTTCTTCACTAAATTCTTTCCGGAGAAATTCCTAGGGGATAAACAAGCAAATAAATAAATAAATGTCTCAAAGAAAAGTTACCTGGCAGCCTAAATAACATATTTATAATGCTTGGAAAGTTTACATAAAGTTAAGTTTTCAATCAGTCTCACAGTCCAGTTTTCTTCTAAAGTAAAAATCAGTGTATGTCCAATATATACTTGGTGCTCCTCCTCTTTCTTGTGTCTTTTTAAATGTATATAACTGAGAAGAATATATCAAGTTACAATCAAATCAATTGCAAGTACAAAGTTTGAAATGTCATGCAAAGTAGTGCATAAACTGGTGAATAAACTTTTAGTAAAAATTTAAACAGTTTATAAACTAGATTTAAGAGTGACACTATCTTTAATTGCAGTTCTACTGATAAAACAGAGTAGATGTTTATAAAGAAGTGTCCATAATCAATTCTGGATTCATTACAGAGTCTTTCTGTATCACATGGCAACTATAAAAGAAAAATCTTTTATCACTGTTCACTGTGCTCAATGTGATTACATGGTTTCTCTGTGGAAAATACTCCCTGAGAGGGGAAAAAAAATATCTCCCAGTACAACATACAATAATCAGGACATCTAGATTACAGCATCCTAAAGTCCAAATGAACACTGGTACTGCTTCAGTTGGAAAACTCTACAAGCACAAACCATGCCATATTCAAATCTGTATAATTCAATATTCTCTCAGCATCTTAAAAGCATTTTAACCATCAGGGGAAAAATAAAGATATAAAATATAACTTGATCCACCACAACTATCACTCAATCATCACACGGGTATCAGTGAAGCCTCCTTATCATACAAAGCAGCCTCGGAAAGCTGTGTAAGAAGAATCTCCACAGAAACGAATTCAAGTTTATTTATGCTTTTCAGATTTACATGGAGTTTAGGGAGTCCAGCTGTAAGAAAGCTATTGAGAGAAGTTACAATAGAGGGACTCTAAATGTCTAAGCAAGCTCTGAATTTAAAGTTCTTCAGAGACATGAGCTGAGACACCAAATGCATAAAAGACAATCCAGAGAGTAGTCAGGGGAACATTTCTGCACTTTACATGTAATTACATATTAAAAGAGAACCAAATTAGCGAGCAAGAACCGGAACACAAGTGCCTGCTTCCCCCTTGGCACATTCCCTGTGAGCCTAGAGGCCATCTCCCACCTGCTTCCCTGTGGCCACAGGATTTGGGCACAGCTGTCCAACGCCTCAGCCCCACCAGGAGAGCCCAGTGGTGCCCCAGCTGCAGCCCAGGCAGCCAAGGAGCTGCACCCATGGCAGAGGCTGGGCTGAACCCCCGAGGGGGAACCTGCAAAGAGCCCCCTCACCCCACTGCCCTGAGCAGCAGCTACCATGCAAAATGTGAGTATTTGCAAAACATGCAAAATCTCTCCTCCTCAGAGAGTAATTCCTGCTCTGTGACAAAGCTGTCCTCAGGAAAGGCAGATGCTGGATCCCAAGTGCACCAAGGCTCTTGCTATGGAACCATGAGCTAAATGCTGGTGCCTCAGTGTTCCTGGATACTGGCAGCAATCTGTAACAGGCTAATAAATCTGAGCAATGGCTCTGGACATCTCCTGGGCCCAAAAAAAATGGTGGTACACACAACAAGCTTTAACATTCCTTAATTGTTTTTTAAAGCGGGTATGTCTTTAAGGCATGCACTTTTGCAGTGTTTATAAAAAGAATTTCTAATTAGAATAAAATGGGGGCGGAAAAGTAAAACTTCCAGAATATCTGAGGTTGGTTTTTGCTGAAATGAAGTGTACCTTCAACCTTTTAATCTGAAAATTTATTAAAATTAGATGAGATACTTTAATGTTTATAATATAAATTTTGAAGTATCATCCCAGCTAAAAATTTAATGCAGCAGTTTCCTAAACGTACACAAAGGTTTACAAATAATTAGAACTAAGTCAATTGAATTTTCAGTAACAGCCCCATGAACTATATAATTTTTCAGATGGATTCTAACATCAGATCAGAATTGCAATTTTTCTTCCAGCCTGACAAAAAGTCTCAGTATGAAAGCAGAAATGCTATCAACCTTCAGACTACTCTGCTAAACCAAGGAACATCATACCCAGGATGTATTATTTTGCTTTCCTCTTCTCTGTTTCCACAAACAGATGTTCACTGTTAATGTGGGTTTTGGGTTCCTCCACCACTTAACATGGAAGTCTGTTTATTAACCATTTTGATCTCTTAATACTTTTGTATCAAGCAAAATAGTCTTTCCCAGTTACTGCAGATTCCAATAATCTACCTCTCCCATGCCACAGGTTTCCTTATATTCTCATTGTGAAAATTACTTGGGCAGCACAAACTGTCCCTGTGCAACACAGTCAGGATCAGCAACATGTCAGCAACATACTCTCAGGTCAACAAAGCAAAAGTATGTACCCTCAGTTTCCTTGCATACAAAATAGAGATGATGCTATTTACAACTTCATAAATGTGCTGTGCAGAACAGTATTTATGTATTGCAAAGTATTTATGCTTTGAAATACTCAGCATTACTCCTTCAAGTTGCAGTTTTAACCAGTGCTCTTAACTACCACAACTACTTCCAAAAAGTACTTCTAAAACCCTTTCCCGGGATAATAAGCCACTCTGTCATTGGAAAAAATCTTCTATGTGGCTTCCAACATTATAGGAGATAGATGTGAATAATGACCCATTCTTAGGAACTACCAAAGGTACTTCCTTCTTCTTGTACAAAGGCTACAATACAAAAAAAAAAAAAAAAAAAAAATTTTTCAAAATGGGGAAGCATTCTAAAAGTTCCCAGACAAAGCCAAATATAGCTTCCATTTTCACCAGAAACTTCTGCTACGTGGAAATGCATGGCAATCTAAATATTACTATGGACTCTTACTCAACTGTGAACCTGGGTAAACTCAGAAAGATGCTCAGATAACAAGAGAGCATGAACGAACTCCCGCCTCTCGACCTGTGCCAGAAGAGTGTCAAGGAAAAAAAAAAAAATACAGGAAAATTACTGCAGCAGCATCAGGTATTTTGGAAAGCCTCTTATTGTCCCTCAAAACTCACCGAAAAATATTTAACACCAACAGAATCCTGAAGAAGACGCTCGAAGGAGACAGCCCAGCTCGCAACTCTCCTCTCCCGCAGCCGCCGGCAGCTCTGCACGCTGGGCAGGCTGGCATTGCTACTCAGGCTGTTCTCACTGATGCAGTCCTTCAATTCAGTGCTATTCAGCTCTGTTAATAGAGGAAATTAAATCTGTCAATAAAGTACCATTCGCTTTTACTCTTCAGCATTGTTTATTCGATTTATCACACCCCCTGCTCAAGCTCAGTGTTGCAGACTCCTAAATATCCCTCTCCATTTTTATTAAGAGCACCAGCATAGAAAAAAAATCCCAAACACCTCTCAAGTTTCTTCTGTTCCACTGCAAAGAAAAATAAATGAGTGTCTTAACAGCAGTTCCCTGACAGAAGCAAAAGGGGCAGGCCCAAAACAAAATCTTTTGCTTTTTCTACAAAATGAAATGCATTTTCCTCTTTATATTTCTCACACTACGGGCTGCACTCCCTCATATGATTATCCAAGGAAAGTTGGCCTTCAAGAACTCACTGTTCACCAGAATGCAGGCAAAAACCTGTTAGGTGATAGGAGACAGCAAAATTTCATATACACATGAATTGGCAGACAGGCAATCTGTGAAATTTTACATGGAAATACAAGATTCCCATTAATATTGAAAATTTAGGAGAGAAGTCAATTGTAGAAAAGAACATTAGGAAAATGAGCTAGTAAGGGATGCCTTCCTCATCCACAGGAAGTAAGAGACATCAAGCCACAGTTTATTATGGTTTCTGATAAAAATAGGGATCCCTTCCAGACTCCAGCCAACATACTGCAATAATCTAGAGACCCCAAGAAGAGAAAATACCAGATTCCTTATATCTTGAAAAAACAGAAGTGATTTTTTATTCTGAAAAACAAATTAATGAGAATTTAGGGAAACACAAAAAAAACCCTTGTATAGCAGCCTAATAATTTCAAATATTAACCCCAGATCATCTTTTTCATGTCAGTAAATAAAATAGGCACACAAAAAAACGTCAAAGTGACCATTTGTTCATAGAAGTAGAAAGAGGAAAGAAATGGCTGCTCTAAGTAAGAGAGGGAACTGCTTACAACAGAGTCTGTTCACAGATTTGTCACCCACTTCTTGCACACCCTTTTACAGGCTAGTCCCTCCACCTCCCAGTACACACAAATGTAAAACTGGGAATGCTGAACTCGCAGCCACACACTTCACAGAGGTGATGTGAGGTTTAATTCATTGTGGAGACAACAGCTAAAGCCTGAGCTACCTGGTCTGATCTCCCTGCTTGGAGCAGGACAGGCTTAACATACAGAGATGCCAAACTGAGTGAGATTCTCTGGTTAAAGGATGAAAAAACCACAGACATTCAATTATTTGAAAAATTTGCAGTAACAGATGTGATAAAATAATACCCTCAAATTAAATAGATGGTATATTCAGCAATTTTCTGCCAAATGGAAAAGCAAGTATGCAGCTCACTAGAGATGCAATCTGTTTGAGAAAACTGAATTCACAACCAGTCAGAAATGGACTGTGCTTCACAAGGACATTCTTATGATTTTCCTCAGTTAATCACTGAGATTAACTAAAGTAATGAGTAATTTCACCAAAAATACCTGACTTTATACAATCCCCCATGGTCTTTTTTCATGTTAGAAGTATTAGAAAGCACTTTGCTTTTCTGAACTTCATGTTACAAAACATTACTGTTCCTCCCTGGAAGTAAGAGCTTTGAAAAAATGTATCATTCAAAAACAGTTACAAGCACTGGAAAAAGTTATAAAGATAGTTGTAAAGAAAAAAAAGAAAATTAAGAGTCCTGAAATCTCATTTTTAAACATCTTCTTATCTCAGAAATATTCACTAAGATGTAACAATTAACTCCTTTGAGTTTCTGTATGCAAAGCTATTTTTTAAGACAAAAATAAAACAAATAAGACAAAGATACAGAATTACATGAGGTAAGAACAAAATGTAACTTTGTATTTTCAACAATGATAATATTTAAGGACACTAGTAACAAACCATGTATATAAATTATTTTCCTCATATAACCACTATATTAATCAAAGCTAATTACAGACATTCAGCAAATACTGCCAAATTTTCTTATACAAATATTTATTCATTTTCCTTTAAAATATATGAAAGAGCATAACCAAGTCAACTGTTAACTTCATTAGAGAATACCTGTCACCACAGTGAAACTATTGTGAAAGAAGTTAATGTGAATCTGAAGAGAATGATATCTAAATGTATTATCTGAAGTATTTTACTTTAACTCTGCAGGTGGATATGTTCTATTTTCCAGTCCAGGATATAAATAGACACCCACTACTTGATAGATCTGGAACAGCTTCAGGTACTGCCTCACTCCTGGAGGGTTCAATCCCCAGTGTTCTCCAGTGATGACTGATGAAAATTTCCTTGTTCCTTTCAGGCAAAGTCAGAAAGGAAAACTCATCCCACATGCCAAACCCCTGAAACCTACTTGGCTGACAAAAGAGAAATCAGGGAGCAGCCACACCAAGGGCTCAACCCCGGATCCTGGAGTCACAGTGCCCCAGGACTCAGAAGGGATTGGGAAGTGGAAGGCACAGCCATCATCAGCCAGTCAGCATCACCTCCCTCCCAGTGGCAGGCGTTCAATTTCCCCATGGCAGCAGGGAAACCAAACTGCAATTACAGCCTCCAGTGTTTACACCAGTGGGTAACTGCTAACTACCTTTAATTACTACCAGCTGCCTGCTCTCTCCAGCTCCTCAGAGCTACACTCCTCTAAACTGCACTGGGTTCTCCCTCCTCTGACACGCTCCCGACTCTGGAGATCCCATGAAAACAAATGAACCAAAATAAGTCTCTATTTCCAGCAACCAAAGAGCTACTGGCACAGGTCCTCCAATGTGTTAACACAGCATTAAGGGATTATTCATTCCCAGTGAACTGTCTCTGTTCTGGTAGATTTAATTTAGGTAATTCAGACTTTTTTCAAAAAGAACTATTTAAATTTATACTTAACCCTGGCACAGCTTTGGTTTCCCTTAATGAAAAAATGCACCCAGTTTGCTTTTAAAATCTGTAGAGCTTTCTGCTGTGGTACCTGTCAAGCTGGAAACAATACAGAAAAGGTTGTTTGCCAGAAAAGGCTTGGTTATTCTAGTTTTTTTTACCACCCAGATCATCAGTTGCAATTAAAACAGTTACAGCCTAGTGCAGAAATACCATTTAGAACTGGAGAAAAAGAAAGTCAAATGGAAGGAAAAACACCTTCTTGACTCTAACATTAGTACCCAATTTATCCAAATCACCCTTAAACAAAGAGTGTATAAAGCATAACTCCTGCTCCACCCCTCTTGCAGAGGAATGTTTCCAGGGTAAGACTCCAGCTCAGGTTTCCTGACTCACAGCTCATGCATTCCTAGGTACAGGCAGCCCACCTTGGAGAGCAGGAATGGAGAAACTTTCCAACAGGGTCACATATTTCATCTAAAGAGCCCTCTGTGATGATCATCAGAGCAAACACAGAGCCCTGACTCCCACCCTCAAGTGTTCTCACCACAGGGCTGT
Source organism: Thryothorus ludovicianus (assembly GCA_013397245.1). NCBI lineage: Eukaryota > Metazoa > Chordata > Aves > Passeriformes > Certhiidae > Thryothorus > Thryothorus ludovicianus. The sequence goes on along the minus strand of VZTB01005283.1, from coordinate 1,339,022 downwards.
TGTGCAAAGTGGACTCCTCCTCCTCGTAAAGCTTTTCAAAAAAGAAAAAGCAATTGGGAATCTCAGGATGCCAGAGGAGTTACATGTGAAAAATCCCAGCTCTGCATGGACAACATGGACTACAGCAGTGTTGGGAAGTTTCCAAAAGCCTGCCTTCCTTTGTCATCACTGGTGGAAGCACCAACTCATCTTGTATCACCTGTAAAAGGAGGCTCCTTGGTCAAACATTTCAAATCCCAGGGACCTAACTTTATTTTTATTCTGCTTTATAGCAGCCATACCTACTGTGGAAAAACTACTTTGAGTGCAAACTCATTCAGTTTCATTTGGAAATACAGAACTGACACAGAATGCTATCTAAAAAATCCTCAAAACCCAATGTTTTGCACTTTTTGTGTTTACACATTTCATGGAGGGTCTTGTCTTATTTATTTTACAAAAACAGCCTTATGTAAGAAAATATAGGCATTTAATCAACTAAGTCTTAAAAGTATTCAGGATAGGATGCCTTCAGAAGTTCATTTTTAGATATTATAAAGCCATAAGCCTGAATACAATAAATGAAGGCTATTTTGTATGCATTTGCATGTACTTTGTATACATTTTTCAGCCTACAAATACTTCTTATTGTTGTGAGAAGCTAAGCACATTCCTCGTAAACATAGGAACGCATACAAATCATATAATTAAGATATTCTAGTTAATCACTAAACACATTACCTGGATAAAGCTGATAAGAACCACTGTGGTGCCACTTAATCAAATACTTCAAGCCCTTCACTGAAAGCCATCCTTCTGAATCCATACCAAGTTCAGCTGAAACGTCCCGGAACCCATTGGGTGTCGATTAGTCTGACTGTACAGCACATTGCTCCTCTGCAATTTTGGGATGAGGGAGGCTAATGAAGTTCCCCACAGCAATTCCTGGGAGCCTCTAACACCATTCTAAACAAATTGATTCCCTACCCTCGTGGCTTCAAGCAGAGAGAAGCAATAGTATACTTAACACAAAGCATTATAAAATGCTACATAAATAATTTAAAGAAAAGACCTTTTGGCACTGCTGCTAAAGGAACTTGAATTATTTATGCTGCAGTGGAACACAGCTACAGTGAGCACGCACCACCAGCAGAACTGACAAATAAGTCATACACCTGTGAGAGGAAATAATCCATCTGAATTTGTATTGTAAAGAGCATAAACAGTGGTTTGCTTTATTCTGCACTTCATTGTGAATTTTTTGCCTTATCTTCTTCAGTTACTTTTTAAAATACAGTTTTACATTATTTATTACTGCAAACATCAGATTCCTTTCAGGAAGGTATTTAGGAACACTTTTCCTTACAAAAATTCTTTCCAAGTGATGAACACTAAAATCAAAAGTCAGCAGAAGCTACAGCAAAGTAATATCTTAGGAAAAATGTGCATACAGTATCTGTTAGGCTGAAGTATCTGGAAATAACAGACTTCAGCTTTGTGGAACTGATCTCTGCAGGGAGTAGCAGGTGAGAACTGACTCAGGCATTCTCACTAGCTCAGATACCTCACCACCTCTGTCTGGGAGATGAATGATGATGGTACTTCTGTTATAGATCCTCTGACCTTAAGGTTTTCCCTTTCTAAAGTGCCTTCCAGGTATAAATAGCCAAGTCAGACATTAGCTGGGGACTATTGATCATCCCTGTGACAATTGAGATGGCAGAGCCTGCATGCTGTGTACACACTCCCAGTGCTCCCACAGGCAGCAGCAAAGGACAGTTTCTGAGGTGGGAAGTAAGAGAAACCTGCTAATTACAGGTCGCTGTAGTAACATGAAATGGTTCCTGCTGCTCCTGGAGCAGAGGTGCTGCAGATTAGTTGATCTACAGCAGTAATCTTGCATCTAAGCATTATTACAGTTTGCATTCTGATTGTCTGCAATTCATTACACAAATTAATTACAGTTAAGAGCTGCCACTGGTCAGCACATCTGGAAACAACACTAATTCACATGTTGGCTATCTTGCAATGCCCAGGTGCACAATTTTGGCTGATAAGAACATCCCAGACTTGCACAAGCTCAGATGTAAAATATAAAATAAATACAACAAGGGGTGTTTAAAACAACCTGGTTTCCAGGTCCAGGTTCTAACATAATAAAAGCCATATGACATAAATTTTCATTGACTTTGGAAGGAAAATGTACAAAGAACTGTTGTGCCTCCCACCATACTGAAGAGATGTATATAAGCACATAATTGCTTTTTACACATAAATTTACTTCCCAAACTAAAGCTTAACAACAGTATTTGGAGTACCTAATTATATGTACAAATACTAATAATAATCAATAATCCCAAGCAGAACAGAAGGTCCTGGAGAGACCTTTGAGCACCTTCCAGTACCTAATGGGCCACAAGAGATCGGGACAGGGACTTCTGACAAGAGCAGACAAAGAGTAATGACTTTAAACTGAAGGATGGTAGGTTTAGAGTAGATATAAGAAATTTTTCACTCTGACAGTGCTGATAACACTGGAACAGGTTGCCCAGAGAAACTGTAGCTGTCCCATCCCTGGAAGTGTCAAGGCCAGGTTGGATGGCATGGAAGAAGTCGACCTTTACCTTACCCTTCCAACCCAAATCATTCTGTGATAATAAAGATTTAGTCTAGGAAGGGAAGTATGCAGTGCTGTATTAATAGTTACACTGGTGAAATTTTCTCTAAACTAGACATACCCTAAAATGTCTAAGTCTGTGGATCTATTTGTGTATTGGTGAGATTAAGGAAAACAAAAAATTTCAGTGCTGTGCCATGCTCAATGAAAGTAAATGCTAGAAAATGTAATTCACACATTACTCAGAACTTTTTACTCAATGCAGCCCAAAATTAATTAGGAATTTATTTCATTTCACTTTTTCTGGTTACAGTCTCTCTGGCTTCTGTTTTTTTCAACCCACTATCTGGGTATTTAAGCATTGATTCAATATTATTCCACATAGTTCAACTACCACTTTTTACACAAATTATACCCCTTCTTAAGCACCATTTAACAATAAAGCGAGAGTTCATGTTAAATTCTGAACCAGCGAAAGAAATAGGGAATACCACTCAGTAGAAAATTGCACATAACTTCTTTCACCTCCTGCACTGTTCTTTCACCTCTGTGACCTTATATGGCTCTTACATTTCATGAGTTCAAGAAACTGTATAGAATTAATTGTGAACAGTTACCTATAGATTTGGAATAAGACACAAGTCATATTGGAAGAACTGAAAATGAGTGGAATTTTTTTAATAAATTTTCAGCTGGAAGGATAAAAATCTGAAATTATTATTGTGTGATACTATCACAGGGATTTCCAAGTCTGGATAAGCAACAAAATATCTTTCATTGACATAGAACAAGAACTCTCCTGGAGACAAGACACAAGCACATTGTGTTTTACCTAAAAAAAGATCAATCAAATTTTTGGTCCTCAACAGCTACATACACAATCAGAAAGCCTGTGGTCTGCTTTGATTTTTATATCAAGCAGGTAACATGGGGGGGGGGGAGAAAGACATATTTTTCCCAGAAAAACAAAGGCTACATTTTAGAAATAAAAAGAAGAACAAACATTATTATTTTCTGTTTTGTTCTTTTGTCACTTTGCAGACAAGATAGACACAAGACAGAATCTACCTTCTCATCCAGACACAAGTACAGTAAAGCATTAGACTGTATCAGCAGTAGAGAAGGAAAATATCTGACAAAGTCAGCCCCCGGAAAATGGCTCCAGCAAAAGGACCAAAACAGTAATGTCTTTCTCAAGTGCAGTTTTAGTCTTGCAAAGAATCAGAAATTAGGATATGAATAAATTTTGTAAATAGTATTGCTAATTTTTCAAGTCCAAGTATTTTTTCCTTACCATTCCAAGTATTTTTTCCTATTTCACTGCACTGATTACATCAATACAGACTGTTCCCTTTTGCTCTTTCTATTTAACAAATGTGTGCTGTAATGTTGTCAAAGAACAGCAAATGCAAAAATATGTGAGCTCCACTGCAGGATCAAGTGAACCAATTCTTGCCAGAAAAGACAAGGAGAAAAGCCATCTCCTGTATACCCTACACTACACAAATTCCTTTATTCCAATAAGGAAGACTTTTTAAACTGTTTCAATTAACTTCAAAGCTTTAGAGAAATCATCTTCTAATGTTTAACAAAGAGTGGACATCCTTTAAAACATTAAAGGCTTGTTAAAATCAAAACAAGCCAGCTTATGTGCAATAAAGAGGAGTTTACTTAGAAGTACTCCAGGAGTGCAAAAGCTCCATGCAGGGATTTTACAAATATCAAATTACTTACCCCCTTCTCAAAAAGGAACACACTTAAGAAAGTTCAGCCTCAACAAAGGTACCAACACAGCTTACAATTTAGAAGCTAGAGCATCTCTTTAAAAGCAAACGAGGTATGTAAAGGACAATAAAACAGAGAATAAGATTTTATCTACCATCCAGTTACACAGAAGTCTACCAGCTCTACCTCTATTATTATGAATGAAAAAGCCTAGTTATAATAAAAACGTGCATATTTATATGTACCATAAAAATATTATGCAAAGAAACCCAGAGAAAATATGTGAACACAATCCTGCCACATTTTCACTGGCACAGTTCCCAAAGCAGCCACAGAGTTCTGCACCACCTTGGACTTACATCTTGTAATAGATCCCATAATTTACCACATATTATGTTGCTTAATGTGGAAAACTGAATATTTTTCATTATAAAAGTAAAAACAAGCTTCAGCTTACCTCCATCAGAAACAGTTGCTGACTGCAATAAAAAAGGAAAAAAAGAAAAAAAGAAGTGTTACTGACATTTCATGGTAAGTATCAGAAATCTTTGAGCTTCACTTAGTATTTGCAGTGTTAGCTACTATTATCATCTTATTAATAACAGATAAAATTAGAGAAGAAAATCTAAAGAAGTCAGCTTTTATTTCTCACAGTTTTTTTCTGCCCAGCATGAAATTCACCCCAGGCCTTTCAGCCACTACTGTCCAGGGATTCAATCCCACTAATATTTACTGGAAAAAGCATTTCCCGCTGTGGTAACTACACTGCTCCCAAAAGTCCTTCTTAGATGGGCAGAGACAATCAGTTGGTGCTTGTGACAAGGTAGATACCTAAAATTGACCTGCAAAGTCTGGAAAACAATATGAATTAAAACAATACCTCATGCACTTTAATTTGCTGTAGTATTTGGAGATATGTGGCATTAAAATAAAAATTCAGTATTTTGTCAGTCAGGTGACTCTAAAAACTTTCCCTGTCAGTCTCTTCTGACTCTCACAGAAGCAAAGAGATGTTCAGAGTGCTTGCAATAAGAGAACTTAACCTCCAATAAGTAAAAACTCCTCATCACCTCTACCGATATTGTACATTAGATTTTCAAGGACAATTAGTATTCTGGTGAAAATGTTGAAGTTTATGTGCTTATCTACCCAAAGCTTCTCAACTTTGATCATAAATTACCTCAGGGCATCTAACACCTTATTAAATCCAAGTACTGACCATTTCCCAAATAGGTACTCCAATGCTTGAACCTTGACACTCAGTTGAGTGAAGTCTGGAGGACAAATGATTTCTAGATTTAAGTTTGCATTGATTTTTTAATGACTAGTAGAAAGTATTTTTATTTTAATTGGGTCAATCTTTTCTTAGTCATTTAAAGTGTCCTTGAACCTTTAGGAAACCTAAATAGTTAAAAAATCCTCTCTTCATTGTACTTCTCATTAAAAAGCCAGGAAAGAATGCCCTACAGTATCTACCACTTCTTCAAGTTTAGAAACACACAAAAGAAGAAAAGCATAAATATATACACAATTCAAGCTAACAGCTACCTCTTCATGGTTTGTATTTTCCAACCTTGGTAACAAACACTCCCACTCTTCTTCAAAATCCACAAAAACCTTTGAGCAATATCTTCTCCTTTCTTTCTGTCTTTCACTGCAGGCTCTCACACTGCTGTTAAAACTCTCTGAGGAACTTGTTACAAACTGTTGTGGCCTCACCATTCCCATCACCAGGAGAGGATCTGATCTAGTCTTTGACACAAGAATTCTTGGCTTTTCAAAGTCTAAACTAACCTCTATTGACATCATTCCCCTGGTGTTAGCTCAGATAAACACAAATACACCTCTCATGAGAAAGATTTTAAAAATTAAAAAATGGTGACACTTCTTGCTTAACTACATAAATGCTTCTGGATCCGTGAAGCATAATAATATAACAAAAAGCACATCCAAGCATCTCCCTTTAATTGCTTTGTTTCAGGTATCAAAAACACAGTTCTGGTTACAATCTTTCAGTGGGGCTTAGGACATCATTTCTAGCTCTATTTTGCACGTAAGTTTAGTGATCATGTTATGCATTCAGAAGTCATAACTTAACTCATGTTTGTAATTTAGAAAATTTAATTTGCATTACTGAAATCTGGTTTATAAATGTGATTGCTTCTAATTTCTTAGTCACATCACTGCACAGTACAGTTAATGAATAAACAACTTCAATGTCATTTCTCAAAGAACAAAGAAAAGGATGACTCAAAGTAAAGTAATAGTATCAGTTTACACATTAGACAGATAAAAAAGTAATTTCAAAATATCTATATTTTAGGAATGGTCATTTACTTTGTCAGCTTTCATTAACCTAGATTCAAACACCAAGTACAATTCTGCATGGTTTTGAAAGGTATGAAGCAAAATTAATAGGATTTTCATGATAGCAGAAAGAATATTCATACTACTGTCAAAAACTGGGAAGTTAACGATTATAAAATATAAAGGGAAAATGGTGCAATTTTATAGAAAGGTTCAGTCATTAATGGGCACTGAGAGTTTCATCTCAATCCATTTAGCATTAGTTAATGCAGTGAACTTTCTACACACCTCAGGTTGGTTTTGCATGTTTATTTTAAATGCTTTGTCTACTGCATGTTGAATTACGTGTATCAGCATCTTAAAATCTCTCCAAGCAAGGCCTTAGTAACTTTTATGTTAGAACATTTGAGAAAAGCACCTATAGGAGGAATATATTTTACATTACAGAGTCACTAAATATACTTATCGTGTTCCCAGCATTATCTGTTTATTTCTATAGATCACAGAATTAAATCTATTTTAAGAACATTTCTTTCAATTCATCTATGTAACTAAATCCACCTAATTCAATAAAACCTAGAAACTAAAGCTTGTAATTACTGTGTAAGAATTCACAGTAATATGTTCAAACTACATTTGTGAGTACTTAGAAATCTCAGTATAAACCTGTCAGAAATTGCATGCAGTCCACATTCAGACAAAGAAGTTTCTCTTCTAAACTGTTCAGCTGAAACTTGTCTAGATTTGTCTTTGAAAGGTATAAGTTGCACGACCAGATTTTTTTAAATACTACGATGATCTCATTTTAAAAATACACTTTATGTTGGGGGCTGTTTTTCATTCTTCAGCACTCATGTTTCCCACCACTGGAGGCTCTTCAGGACAAAATTTGATATACTACACGTAAGAAGTTCGAAGAAATTTAACATTATACACATATTAAGAACCACTTCTTGAAAAACATATGTACTAGAAAGCTGTAAAATTGAACAGCTCCTGCACGTAGCTATTTCTGAAAGAGGAGGAAGGACAGGGCATGACTCTGTGCCAGTTAGGGCTAATGTGAAGATTTTTAAAAAGTATTTAAGCGTTTAATTCCAAATGACAGAACATATATGTTGTGAATGTACATATGAGCTATCATCCAGAGATAAAAACTAATTGTGTGAAGCCATCAAATCTTTCACAACCAGATAAGAACTGAAATTGGTTCTTCAAATTACCCCACTTACTAAATTGCTTTAGGAAAAACCCAATGGCATATGCCAGGAGCCTGATGGTAACAAACTACCAAAATTTTAAAAATAAATCTAATTTAGGAAAGCTAAAAGGCCTTCCAGTATATCTCTTCACAGGAACTCTGCTTGCTCATCTGACTGGATTAGCAGCTGAGTTTCATCCCGCAAATTTAGGGGATGCAACCTGGGGGTGCTCCAGGGACCTCAGGGCAGGATCTTGGTCTCTGTGATTTGAGGGAGAAGTTCAGTGCCAGGGCCAGCACGCTGGAGAGTGGCTGTCCCATTACCATACAGCATAAAAGATGCTCTAGGTCTCTCCAAACTGGCAAATGCTTCAGCATATATTTGATAGCATAAAGGTCTGAACAAGAGAAAATATGTTACATTTCCCTTTACATCATCTCTCATTGCTAGGTGGAAAAACCAGAAGGGCCTATGAGCTTTTGATGTTGTGTTCAGGATCTGCTAGCAAAAATCTAAAATAGTTTAAACTTACAATAATTATCAGGGAGAAAACTACTTTGTGAGCACCTAATTTTTTTCCAGAGCAGAAGTAGACAACACAGTACCTTGCACCAACAACAAGGTAAAAAGGGAGAGAGGGTACAGAGGAGAATAATTCATAAGGCTGAAAGTTCATGAGGTTGGAACAGGCTGTATCTTTTAGCTTTCATGGCCTATAACCTGCTAGATGTGTGCACCTCTGCATGAAGCTTGTCTGATGGCATCTTTCAGGTAAGAGAAACTCTCATCCACTTAGTTCCATCTCACATGTTCCATTTTACATGGATCAGGTCCCAGAGAAGTGACTAGGTACTGTCCAATTCTGCCATAACAGCATCATGAAGAAAATCAAAAAATACCCTACTGATAGCCCAGACATTATTTTGTGCAAGTAAATCCATGTATACAACTATCCAGGTAACACAATACAAAAATGTGCTTTTTCTCCACCTTAAGATTTGTCACTCAAGTCAAAGTCATGCTCAAACACTGGAGTAGAACAAAGAGAAAGAGGGGGATACTGGCAGGGGTGACACATACTGGGAAATGCCAGGCCTTAGGAATAAAATGGAGCACATGAAATCATCTGTGCCATTACAGTGGGGGTGAGAGCCTTCCTGAGTCAAAAGAGACATCTCTGTTTCCCACTCTTCCTGAGACACAGAGGGTAAAATCTGTAAGGAGAGCAAAGACTTATTTCTCTTTTCTATTCTAACAATGACAGAATCACAGACTAAACAGAAACATCTACTCTTTTCCTGGGCATCCAGAAAGATTCAGAATAAAAGGGATTAAAAACGACTTTTCTGTCGCCTTTCCAAAGTGCACTTTCTTCCAATACAGGCATCGCCTTCTTGCTGCATCCAAAAAATTCTGAGTGCTGCCAGAATCTGTTACTTACCCAGTACGACATCACTTTACACACTATTTTATAAAGTCCCTGTAAATAAGCCTTTCAGGTTAGAATAGCACACCCAGCTCCACCAGCCTTCTAAACTAATTTTCTCATGTGATTTCAGTAGACAGGATAACACTAGGAAATCTGTTGGGTTCTGAAGATTTGCAGGCTGAATACAAAGAGCCAAGTTTCAAACATTCTGTCACTTATCTCAGGGAAAGCCTATCACTCAGCTGACCATCTGCTTGCATCTAGCTTTGCTCAAACTACTTCTTAAATCACCTGAAGCAAGTTCTCCTTTTGCCAAGGTATGAATTATGAGCATATCTCAAGGTCTCCAGTCACATTACTCCAGGATTTACATGATATATATGTATTTTTAAATATATTACAGCATCAACATAGTACATGCCATGAACTCCAGTGGTCTCTGGGAGGGGAGGGAAATCATGCCTCAAAATATGGTATATACAGTTCTAATATTTTATATAAAAAATAAAGCCATATTATCCATCAATTATTGCTAGTTTTTCCTTATAATAAATAATCTCAAATGTACTTCTCACCTAAAAAGAAGCATAACATTACAGGCTTTTTATCCCCATTTCAAAATATTTTTGCAATTAATTTCATGACTTAGAATTCCTTGAAGAGAGTGCCCCTTCAGAACACCACTTAAAGGAGGAGTATTAGACAATTTCACTTTACAATTCTCTACCACCAAATTGCATTTATAACAGTTAACACAAAAGCATTCTATATATAAGAGTTCTGAAGAAAAACATACTGTACAACTACTGTGCAATAACTTTACTGAATACATTCAGTATCATTCTGTCAAATATTTGAATCTACAAAAAAATATGAAGAATAAATGATGTGACATTTGGAATTCCTTTAAGAAATAAATGTTCAATTTTTTACCCCAAACAAAACCAATCCTATCACATATAAACACAATGCCTTAAGTGCTAAATCCATCCCTAAAATTATTTTTGTAAAGATATTTACAAAACATATACAGTCCTATCTAAAGATATAATATTGATATAATGGTACAGAAAGCACATACAAAATACATTGCACATGGTTAAATAACAGGCACACATTATAAATATACTGTTTTTTTAGCTTTATGCATATTGGGCATAGTTCATAAATGCATATCAAAATCTCAGTGTTAGCTGGTATAACAATTTACTTTTCTCTGAGAATAAACCCCAATGTTTGCATTTACAAAAGAATTTTAACTCAAATACTTTAAAGTAAGAAAAGCTTAAAGGCTAAGCAAAAAGCATTCCGAAGCTGATACCGTTCTTCTCTAATTTCTTGCCAATAACAATAGCCTATTCTAATTTCTCACTGCAACAATGCCTTGCTTTAGCTAAATATAATTCATATCACTTACCCGCTCCTCGTAAGAAACAGCAGTTATTTTTCCTAGCAGTACTCTTCCTAAATTCATCTTCACTTAATATGGAAAAAGCATTTCCTTAACACGTCGGCTTCTCAAAGATTAAACTAAAAAATTCAACGCTGTTCCATGCCTGTACATGCCAGTAAAGTTTAAAGGCATTTCGTATGAAGTTCTATTTTACTCCCTTTATGTTACCAATAGCAACAGGCCAATGCAGGAAGCTGTGGTTCGTCAGGGATTCAGATTAGATCTCAATTATCTCTCACCAGAAAAGCTCGATCATTTTATATAAATCATGCTGATTGTATTTGAGAACGTTTCCTATAACAAATCAGGAAAATAAAATGATGCTGAACTGTATGGTAGTCCTGTATTCAATAAAACAGATTTCCAAGACAGTTTCCAAAAAAACACTAGTTAATCACCCTAACATTAGTTAGAGAAACATTTACATAGTAAATCACTATTTTCAGAGGTTTACATAATGCAAGCCAGAACAAAATAGGACCTCAAACGGTCCATTCTGCCTAACTTTTCAGTGGTTAACACTATAAACTGCACATAAAAATCCACAGTACAAGGAGACTTGGAGCGTTTCATTAACCCTAGGAGTAGCCTCTTGTCACTAAAGATAAAATTCTTCCAGAAACCAACTGCTATTCTGCCCTTCCTCCCTCACGACCTGAACCTGTGCTCAGCTGATGTCAAGAGAGTTCTGTGCACAGAGCCTCAGGAACAGAGAGCAAAATTGGCTCCTTGCAATGAAAGAGGGAAGTGCAATTCACTTGCCTGTGACAGCGGTGTCTTCAAGAGACTCTATATGGAAATACAGCATTTCAGGAAGTTTGCTGCTGTCCACAACAGTGACAGTACATAAATCATTCACTGCTCTTATTTTTAAAGCAATCAGAACACAATTTTCTGCTAAAAATAAACACCAGAATTGCAATCCAGGAGGGATTATTGGGCATTTTTATGCTAGTGGGATGTCCTTAAGCCCTAGGTGGACGTGCTAGTAGTCATTTAGGAAAGGGGAACTTTCTCCCTCGTTCAGCGCATGTGGAACCCCCCACATCCACAGAGTTCCTAGGCTGAGCCCCCAGAATACAAACAACCCCGTGAAGAAGGCAAAAATGTTATACCTGGAACTTAAAAGAGGGAAAATGAGGAAAGAGAAGAGCCTTTACTCAATATTTCATGGTGAGATTGACTTGCTACAGCCAATATGCACATCTTCCCATTTTGCATTTAGGATGAAGAGACTGGGTTAACAGAAAAACTCACTCTTCTCAATTTAATTTAGAGTGATCAGGGAAGAAATTTAATTCACTTGCAGATGAAGCCTATTCTAACTAGAATTTTAGAGGCATAAGCCAAATGCTGTGATGGACAGTTAATTTTTTGATTGATTACTTGTTTGAATAGGCACACCATTGCAGTTTTGAATGATCCTACAAGCATTTAATACCATGACAAAATGCAATGGAAACAAAAGGGTGGGTAGATAGGAAAAAATGTGTTTTAAATATTACAAATTACACTCTCCATTATTCTAGGATTTCAGAAGTAAGTGCCCCATGGTACTTGCACAGAAGAACAGTTTTACTATGTGTGTGGATAAGTATTCAAAATGTGCAACTTTATAAAGAAAAAAATGCCAGAGCTGTTTAAATACTGCATTTTGTTTGACACTAAACCAAGTGGGATGCAGAATGTATTTTCACTGTCAATACTTTAACAAAATAGCAACACTATTACAAATAATCAGGTGCATAATAATCCTTACAACAGATGAATAAAAATCACAAATGGATCAGAAATGCTTGGAGAACTTTTTTGTGAATACCCCTTTGGGGTAACTCAAAACAGGACTTTTATCAACAGCAATTGCACTTAACACCCAACCTAAGTCCTCTCGGAGTCACCTAGAAAGACCAAAAACACTCATACAATTTTAACAGGTGAGAATGTTACCCATAAGAAGGAATAAGAGAAAAATATGCAGCTCCATCCCACTGTTGCATGTGGGATGTAGCTGCAAGACCAGCAGCTCACTGGAGCAATGGCAGTGAGCGTTGTTGGGAACACTGTGGGTGGGCAATGTTTTACACATTCGAGGCACTCGCACTCAGCATTGTAAACCTAATAATCCCTTCCTTTAAACAGACAGTAAGAATTGTTGACTTTTGTTTCACTGAACTAAGCATTACACGTCCACATTTTTTCCATACAGCAACTCTCCTAACACTGAAAAATAACCTCTAGCAATTAGACAGCAGCAGTTCATGATCATGGCTACAAAGTGTCATGTGGAACTGAAAGCCCTCTAAAAAATTCATATCCCTCTACATTTTTACAGCTTATTTCAGCAGCTACGGATATAAAATCTTGTGATTTTGTGTAGCATATTTGTAAATCAGGCAGGCAACTCAGAGGTTAAAGGTCAAAAGCAGAAGGAATGCTAATTTGCAAAGCTATTAATGGAAAATGCTAAAATATGGTACAACAGCTTTAAAAGCCTTATTCAGATACACCAAAGATGACATTTGTAAACCCACATCCATCTGCTTAGGAGCTAAACTGTGGGAAGGGGTAGTGACCCCAGATAAGGTTGATCTGTTTTTCTCTCCTACCCTCCCTCCACTTCCTGCTCATATTTGCTTTTGTACATTTGTTTTCAGAGCAGAAAAAGCTGAAGAGAAAGATAGAATGACAGGGAGCCTGGATAAGTTTTAACTTGTCAAAAGATTAATAGGATTTATTATAAGCCCGACTCTTACAAGAAAAAACACACAAAAACCACCAGGCAACCAGAAAGAGGCAATCCCCTGGACCAGCTCCTCATCACACAGAGTCCTAAACTAAATGAGACATTGGCAGAATGCACCACCAAAAATCCTAAATCTCATCAAGTATTGATTTTTTTTTATGTCATATTAAAGTAACAACTACTTGCATGACAGCCACATGTTAAGAATATGATTTATCACACTGGCCCCAGTTACTGAAATAAAAACCAGGAGCATCAAAAAGCCTACACATAAATTAAGAAAACTCTGCTATAAAATAAAATGTTTTCCCCCTAATTCTCCAAATTTTCTGTAATCTGTCTAAATACATTTTTGTCAATGATTTGTCAGCTACTCAACAACAAACAGACCCCATATGTGCTACTGATGAGAAAAGATCCTCTCATTGACAACATTGTGGATTCCCTCTACGTATTTTGAAATAAAAGTCCTTCGTATTCCAATGCAATATTAACAAAAAATAATTCGAAGCCAAACTAGCTGGAACTTGCTGGTGTTTAAATAACTGAAGTAGAAGCTGCCCAGTCAGACACTGAGACTTCCCCTACAGTAAATCCCACGAAGCAAAGGGAATGATGCAAACGACTGCTCCGAGTGCCCTCTGCTGTCTGCGACACTGCTCAGACTCCTGAGCACGTTTTCAAGTGCTAAGCTCAAGGTTTCCTATCCAGAAATCCACTCTAAAAAAAAAAAAGAAATATCTGGTTCTGCAACTCATGTTGGAAAGTTCGAAAAATAATTCTAGAGGACTGCAAAATGAAAATCAAAAAAATATACTTTTGCAGATATGTTTGTGAACAATTCCTGGTTTTATTTTCCCCTTCTGTTGATCAACATTTTAAGACAACTGAATTCTCTCCACTAATAAAATCATGCAGAAACAGCATAACTTGCACATCCAAAAAGAAGGTAACTTTCAGTCCAACAGGAAACTAAAATTAAACTGCATATTAAACAGGACATGATTGACAGACCACTGAAACACATTTAGTCACTTCTGAATTTCCTACTAATGATGTAGCCCCTAAAGCTTACTAGATTTTGAGGAAATCAATGTAAAAGTAAGCATGAAAATTACTATATTTTAAGTAAATAATGCATATAACATCTTCCCATGGTTTGCAATTATTTATCCTTCCTGATTTTAAAATATGGAAATTTTGCTGCCACACTTTTAGCATTTAGAGACAATTTTATTCTGAGATACATAGACAGAAAGAATAAGACTATAATGTCAAAATTCAATAATATAGCTAGGATTCTTACTTGCAAAATAAGTTTTCTGAGCAACAAGAAGCTAACACTGATCTAAGTCTCTACACCTCAGAAATTTTGTATTCTATAAATACCTTTCATTTATTTTCAGTTATTTTAATAACTCACCATCTGGATTCTGTTTTATTGGATAAAAATCCAGCTGGAAGGAGAAAAATCCCTTTAGCTGCACAACTTTTTAAAAAGCACTGTAACAATTAAAAGGTAACATATCTGTAACAACATTTTTACTTTACGGAAATGTGCAAATATAATAAAAATTAAGTGAAAGGTTTACAAAAAAAATTAGAGAAATATCTGTATATCTACTACACACATTTTAAAAATACAGTGCTGCAAAATAGTTTTAAACATGGCTATAAAAATGGTGTATCCTTAATTTTATACAAGAGCTTATATAGAAAGACAAATACTTATACTTACGAACTTTGTCTCCTTAAAACCTCATTGAATCCTTAGAAGCATAATTTATCATATTTCACTGCAAGATTTCTTAGCTTGGAAGACCACTCATTAAACCATATTCCTGTTTTCTGCTCGCTTTAGACAAACAAAACTTTATACTTACAGACACTTGACTATCAGTAAAAGTTTTCTCCATGTATAAATGGTTTAGAATCTCATTGTTAAGAAACAGTCCCTTCAAGTTTATTATGACGCTCTTCCTGAACACATATTTACTTCTTCCAGAGTCCAGTCAAAAAATGAGGCTGCTCTGTCTGCTGCCCTATCAACACCTCTCCCATTCTCCTCCCTCCCCAGCACATTCCCCGCCCTCAGTACTGGTTCTGTATCTTCTCATCAAAAGGAGCAGGCAGCTTTCAAAATGGTGTTTAGGCAGGTCCTGCGTAACAATAAAGCTCCTGTAAAGACAACAGCCCTGCTGAGGAATCTGCTAATGTAAAATACATTCACTGAGGGCCTACAGGACTCCGTCGTAAAGGTTTGTCCAAACTTGTTTAAGCATTGAGTCAACATTGCTTTCTCATCCAAAGCATTCCCTTTTTTAATACATTCCCCTTTGATGAGCGTATTACCTGAACGAACCAAGTCACCAATCTCTAATAAAAATAATTAAAATATAATCTAAAAATACTTTTTAAAAAGCAACGTTAAAACACGTAAGACTCACGGCAAATTTCTTGCAGTTTCTGGCATGTATGTACGTGTCTCGGTGTGATTACAATCATATGTATGCATATTGTGCAACCTATCTCATCCTACCAAAACTCTCCGTGTTCTTGTGAGTAAGCAGAGCATTGGCATTTACGAGGATCATGTTCCAAGGGAAACATTACTCTCATAATTTTCAATACCACACCTACTCTTCACACAGACCCGCAATATCTGTGCATTTTCAGAAAAAAAACACATGCAATTTCTGCCCCAAAATATTCCTTAAATATCATCCTTCAGCAGCTCCTTTGTCCAGAGGGAAGTTGCGGATGGGCTTTTTACTGTAATTTTATAGTTTTATAAGTACTAGTGAAATGTTTGAATGATTTAATAGTGAATAAAAAATGGTAGTAAGTAAATAGAAAGCATCTAGTAAAAGGTCTAGATGAGTCCTTTTTCTTTCTTAAGAAAGATGATCATTCACTGGACAGATAAATGCATGAGGACATTACAAACCATTTCACATTACGTGAAAATTACAAACTCCTATCCAAAATCCCAGCAGTTTAAGCATGAGAGAGAATCAGAAACAATTTGCAGATGCTATCAATTTGTGCTGTATGTATTCTGTGATTATGCTCTAGAAATATCAATCCTGTTCATTCAATAAAGCCTTATTCACTCTCCAACGTCAACCAGGTCTCATCACAGAGCAAAAATCCCTCCTTAGTTATTATTTTGTCATGTGATGTGACAAAAAGCCATACCAGGTAACAGGAAGAGCAGCGAGGGAGGGCAGGGACAGAGAGGCACCAAACCAGTCAGGCAGTTCCTCATTCCCACCCATTCCAGGACAATCTCAGCAGCAGCAGCAGCAGCTCTGGGCAGGGCAGTGGCCAGAGCCATCTCTCACAGCACTGCAGCACTAACAGGGAATGTTCCCAGAGCCTAAGGCAGGCACCCAGCACCAGCAGATGCCACAGCCAGCCAGCCCTTCACAAAAACCTCTCACCAAGGGAAAGGTAGCACAGATTCCTATGCCAAAAGGACACCCACAGCCAGGGAAAACATCCACCCTAATGTATATGAACAGGATCAGTTCAGAACATGAATTTATCAAACGCAGTTTCCAGTAGTGGCCACACATGGAAGTCTAACAATGAGCAGCACAGGGCAACATATCAGACATTTCCCTGATTACGTTCTCCCAGACTCCAGGTATTTTTAGTTCAAGAGATTTCCCAAACCTAGTGTGGCTTGTCTCCTTAATAATCCCCAGTGGCTCTCTTTTCCAAATACTTGTCCACTTTCCCTCCAGGACATGCAAATTTCTTGCATCCACAGCACTCAGTGGTGAGGCATCCCACAGACCAACTCACCTCCCACATGAACAATCGTGTTCTCCTGTTTGTTTTGCTCCTGGCTCTAGCTATCTTTAATTAAAGGTGTCGACTTCTGGTCCCAAAGAAGAGAGTGAGCAATCAATCCCAATTACTTTTCCTTTGCCACCCATGATTTTCCACTCTTTCTTACACCATTCTAAACCTTTTCTTCTTCTAATATACCATAACATTTTAA
Organism: Thryothorus ludovicianus; assembly: GCA_013397245.1. Classification (NCBI taxonomy): domain Eukaryota; kingdom Metazoa; phylum Chordata; class Aves; order Passeriformes; family Certhiidae; genus Thryothorus; species Thryothorus ludovicianus. The sequence continues at coordinate 1,321,558 of VZTB01005283.1, read as the reverse complement.
AATAAAAAGACCCGGTATGGAAAAAGAAACCACAGTTGTATGCAATGGAATCATCTATTCCTTCTGTAATAATCCATAATACAGGATTTTGCTTCTTTGCTACTGTACTGAGCTGTTGTTTACATGCAACTCTCCCTTATAACTCAAAGACCTCACTTCTGAGACGAAACAATCTGCCGAGAAACATATATATCATTTGTTATATGAAGCTAGAGCTATTTTGCCTCATTTGTATTACTTTACATTTATCTGCATACATTTTCATCTGCCATTTTGTTGCCCTGTCATTCAGTCTTAAAAAAGCCTCCTGGTCTCATCTTCAGAGACTGCTCTTGTCCTTATTACCTGGAGTAACGTCACCTCACTGCTCACCTTCTTGGGAGGAGCCTTAAAAAATGGCCTTGAATCAACAAATGTAATATAAGAAACTGCAGCAAGGATCAGCCTTAAGCAGTAAATAGTTCTGTATTTCAGAATCAGTGCAGTAAATAGCAGCATTATTCTGCCTTAATGTCACATGCCTCAGACCCGGAAGAGGGATCAGCTTCAGTTCAAAGACAATAAGCCAAATTTTTGAAGAATGCTAGGTTAGGGAGAAAGATACCCCTGAGAGTTTGCCAACCTAACAAGAGCTCCATCTGTGTGAGCATTGACAGTTCTGTCACTACTCAAGGAAACCAGAACCAAAATAACAGAGCCAATGCCAAAGCCCAGTATCTTACACAGCGCTGAACTAAGGAATGCAATCCCTCTGCAGCTTCAGGTGGTTACCTGAACTTGCTCACCCTGTCTGAGCCTTGTAGTTCCACAAACTGCAGAGGTATTTACAGCCTGTGAATTCCCCCATGTCCCTTCAATCAAGAATGGCAGTACTGGCTACTACAAGAAAATTAATTTATACAGAATACAAGTTTATCTCTGGTCCCTGAAAGCACATACTGTGGCTCTGGTTCTGTGGCAAGATGGGCTTGTGTTGGAGAGCCAAGCCTAGAGGAAATAAGGCTCAAACAGCACTTGAGTGGCAGGGTCAGACAATCTACTGATTCCTCCTCAAGAAGAAATTTCTCCATACAGAGACAACTACCTTTGCACATATGGGGACCCAATTCCCTAGGGAATCCATCCTAGGCAACAGTGCTGGTTTCTTCTCAAGCACCACAGCATGGGGTGAGCACTGCCATGATGATGAGTACTGCCCATATGCACCTCACAAAAGAAGCAGAGATGAGATCCAGCTCTCAGCACATTCTCTGACTACTCTGCTTTTTACATGCTAATTTACATGGCAAATTTCTCCAGAATCTGAAATAAAGAAAATAACCCAAAAGCAGGAGAAAACAGTAGGCAGTAACAGTACTGAAGGACAGTCATTTTACCAACTGCAGTAACAGAAAATAAATCTCATTATTCTCAGTGTCTAGGGGAAAAAAAACAGCTTAACATTTTGGATTGTATGTGGAAATAAGTACCTCAAATTCACAATAAATAGGTTTCATATGACTGTATTAGTTTGTTGACCAACCACCTTTGTCAGATACTTTACAAAACAGTGTGAGGAGCACAGAGCCTTTCCATGAAAATGTCTATAAATGTAAATTTAAGAGCAGATAATGAAAATCTTTTTTAAATTATGGTATAGTATAAAATACCAGCAAAAACTTAACAGTAATGCTAGAGCACAATCTGTGAAGAAAAATAAAAAGTATACTACTAGCACGATGTTTCCTCTTCAAAGAGATATAAATAAACTACCTGATAAGATCCCACAAGCCAAAGTAAAAGCCTGAGGATGATCCTCTAGAGAAGGTTGGAGAGTCTGAAATTCTAAAGAGAGCAGTCTAGAGAAGCAAATGTGAAACCAAATGATGCTGGACAGCGTGACAGCCCAGACAGTGCAATGCCTGCCCCCATGTCCTGGCAGTGTTTCACTCACCAGCACAGGTGTGTGACCACTGTGCCGCCCAGCAGGTGAACAACTCCAGCCAGGACTGCAGCAGCCCAGGGTCTGAACAAAGCAGAATAATGCCTGGCACAAACCACTGGATGTTTTCAAAGTCTTACTGATCATCTCCATGATGACTTCGGTAATTCAAGGCAAAAACATCAATGTATAATGTAGAGACTGACTTACACAATTTACAGCTAGACATCATGGCTCAGCAAGAGGGTTTGGGCAGTATATCCAGGCAGTCTGAAATCACTAAGCACACCTCTCACTGCTCCAGGAGCTGAGCCCTGGTGCAAAGGGAAAAGACAAAGAACCCCATCTGTGAGCACAGATCCATGAATCTTCCAACATGGCAGCACCAGGGGCTGCTCAGTGTTAGCACTCAGACTTCAGAATGTCTGTATATGAGACTGGATTAAGCCTTTAGGAGCTCATTATCAGCATGCTAAAAATACAGTAAGTACTGCCTCTTACATACAAATATGGAGATTTTCTCACACATGCACTGTTATTTCCCTGTTCTTTCCCCCTTCATGAAAGCTGACAGTAAAATTGCCAATTGGTTAGTTATACTTTGGATAAAAATTTGGACAAAATATTGCCAAAGACGCAGTTCTTAAAGGGGGTACACAGTAGAATATATTTTTAACTAATTGGTGAAATCTAAGACAAAATGATGCCTTCTTTTCAAATTTTGAATTCACTATTATAAGCTGAGAATGAAGAGGCCTCTTGATTTAAATCATGTTTTTATACTTGCCATAGTGGTGGCATTGTGGCCATGGTAATGATCTAAGAACATCAATAAAGCAATCCCTCCAGGAAGAGTTGGTACTTTTTATTAGATCATAAGAGAGGGTGGGAAAAGTTTGGGGCATGTTGAGCTCTTCTTGTCTGATTTTCCTAGTTGGTCTAATATAAGCTATTATCTTCCTGTGTAAGCTTTGTCTGATTATTTAAATCAGTCAAACAAAAACAGGTACCCACTTAAAAACTCCTTATTAAGTCAAATGAGCATTTTGGAGGAGTTGTGCCACCCACAGATGCCAAAGCTAATATCCAGCAGAGACATGTCATCCATTAGTGTAAAAACCTCATACCAAAGAGATGTGTTGTATGCTTTCAAATAGCAGATGAAATGCAAAAAGAAGTTGATTCAGTAGAATTAACAAAACAGAAAAAAAAAATCAAGCACTATTATCTATAATAGCACCTAATAATACTACATTATTAATGGTTATAATTAAGATGGAATATTCTAACAAAAGTCCTCACACTGATTTTTGAAAAGAATACATGATACATTCCAACTTTGAAAACATTACTAAACTCTAGAAGTTTGTATCAACAAATGTTGTTTATAATATACAACATAGCTTTAAGTTTTCCAAAACAGGATGAGAGCAAGCAGAAAAACTGCAACAGCCATCTTTTCTTGTCTTGATATTTAGTTAAAAGAATTAAATCATCTTTTATTTTAAAAATATCTCTGCATTAAATGATTATTTAACAATACTTAAAGAATTTGACACTTATTTCCCTAAGAGATTATGTCTTTCATTATACTACTCTGCCCTATTTTTAACCACAGAGAAATACAAAAATTACAACTACCAAAATGATTTTCAGGAAAAAACAGCTTTGAGTGTTCTTCTTGGTGAAGAGGAACCTAAACTTTTTGACTTCAAGAAAATACTGCAAGGTTCCTCTGTTTTTGCAGACTTCAAGAAAAATCAAAAGATTAGTGAAATGGCTTACAGCTGAAAGTGTTACCAAAACTGGTGATGAATAGAAGAATTCCAATTACTGTGTTTAAGGTAAGTTTTTACATAGGTAGTGTTCTACTGTCTGCAGTCTCACAGAGACACCTTTAATGTGTTTATAAATTTATAAACATCTTTTCCTGAACAGAATTGTGCAAGAGGATGAGAGTAGTGGCTTTTACCTACAGGGAAGAAAAGTGAGAAGAAAGACAGGATCATGCCCTCTCATTAAACCAAATATTAAATAATCATAAAGCCCTTTTAGCTTAAGTTACACCTTGAAAATGTGAACCAGAAAATATGCTAAAAAGTGAAATTGCTGCAAATCACAGAATGTAACACGGTTGTTAATGGACACTAGTTCATAACAACAAATTATTCACATAGGAAAGTTTATTGCTAGATAAAAGATAAATCTGTTATTAACAAAACCAGATTTCTTGTAATTTAATAAAGAAAATTTTCTAAACATTTCTTGTGAAAACATAACTAGGGCACATACTAAACATGCTCATTTTCTGAATTCAGTTCAAATTTTAAGGATAATTAAACATAATAAACCCTACTGTGAACAAGAACAATTTCCACAGTTCAGAAACAAAACTGTGCATTTTCTGTTTTGTGAGACATTTTCCCTACCACAATTATAGCACAACTGCACCAATAATTTTGCATTCTCATCCCTGCATTTTTAAAATAATCTTGTATACCATTTCTATTAGTAAAAACAGCACCTAGATGTTGATCCTACAAAACTTGTCTGTTGTTTTCTATGTATAATACAGCTTCTGTAGGTAAGAGAAAAATACTTAAGGAGGGGACAACTATACCATTCTAATTTTACAAGAATTCTGTCTGTGCACATATAGCCAGATGTAATCTAACAAGTTAAAAGAAAAAGTGACACTTTCTTGTGAAATCATGCTTTTATTTATTAAAATATCTATGAATATGCTGCATTCTTGGGCAGACATTTTTAAAAATAAATAAATAACAAATTTCAAAGAAATCACGCCACCTTATGGCAGCAGTCAGCAACACTGACAGCTGGTGTTTCACACACTGTTCATACTTCAACAAAAAATCCAAAAACAGCCTCTTTAGACCTGTAAGCAATAAACAGTGTTCAGCAAATGCCCATAAAAGAAACTCCATGGAACCTACACTGCTCAATTTAGAAGATTAATTTGGATGCCAGCAGGAATCAAACCCACAAGTTCAGAGAAGTGTATTAACTTCCAGATTTCATGTTTGGATTATTATCTTACCCATTCTGCTAAGACAACTGAAAAGAACACAAAAGCAAGCAAGTAGCCTATACAATACGTTCATGGTCATTATTCCAAAGGTGGAGTCTCTAAGAATTTCCTGCTATTGTTATTTCCTCTTCCACCAACCCTAAATAGACGGCCTGAAATAAACTAAACATGCACTAACAACATTGTGTTCTACTACACATGATGTAAGGGTGCTCGGGACAAGTGCTGAAGCAGCAGTGTTGAAGTTTGCACCGAAATTAAAACACCTCAACACTATTTTATTTTGGCATACAAAGCTTTTGAAATTCTTTGGCTTCTGCTTCTCCTGGTGGCTGGGATATCTAGGATATCATTCTCTTACAGCATGCAGAGTGAAAAAAAGATTTCAAAGTGAAAAGAAGTAGTTGGACAGAGAACAGTCCACACCCACACAGCTACATGTAGTAAGGGCATTCATCCAAACACAGGTTTGAATACAGATTATTGCTCTGTCCAATCTGTATTGTGACCTAGAATGAAAGTTTCCCTTTTCCAAAATAACTCAGAAACGAGAACACTGAGACACAGATCGACTCCTAATCTCTCCTGTTGATGTTACTCTGTTTACACACACTAATACAAACTAGGACATAATGAGGGGAAAAAAAATACTTTTTAGGGCAGTAACTATCATACCTTTCTGAAATTAATGGAAAGTCACAAGTGTCTATTTTAATGAATATTTACACAATGTGAAACAGCTCCAACAACAGAAACTAAATTTTATTTTTGATGTTTAAAACACTCAAAACAAAAGATGTGCAAAAAACCTGCATGAAAGTTCAATCTGGAAGACTGTGGAAAGAACCATGCTTTTCCTGCTGCATGTGAATTACTAGCACTAGATTCTGGTATTCTGGGAGAATTCACTCTTACTGCAACCAGAAATTCTGTCAAAACTGGATAGATATATATATATATATATAACAGCAAACTTTTTCAATTTAGAAGAATCACCATTTTCTGATTAAGAAAGATGCAGCTAGATGGTTCCCAAACCCCTTTACACAAAAGTTCTTGCTATGTTGAAGTTGTGCAATTACTGTATTAGAGTTGAATGCAAAGAAATTTTTCCATCACTAGAAAAAAAAGCAAGATACTTAAAAGTCTCAGAGAACATAGAAATAGAACACTATGATAAACAGAAAAATACAAAAACATCTGAGAAATAAGTAATTACAGTTCCTACCTGCATTCCCTAAGCATGCCAGAAGCTCCTCCATATATTCTGCTCCCTAAAAATCCACTGCACTGAGTTCTCTTCTCCTTTAGCTCAGTCAGTGAAATGCTGTTCTTCCTACATTTTCCTATAGCAGAAAACTCAGAGTGTCTCCTTCTTTCCTCCTCCCGTCTCAAATGCTTTTTAAACACCTCCTTCCCATTTAGAGGGCTCAGTGAGCCACATTCCCTCCCGTGCTGAAGTGCTGTAATGTGTATTCCATGGCTCTTGTGCCAAGAGCTCTGCACAGATTTTTGTTTCTCCCCAGTCACCAGCCTTCCCCCAAACAGGCATGGCAAAGGGTAAGGAAGAATCTCTCCATTCACCTTCACACCAGGTCAGGTTTTCCTGAGGAGGCACGCTAGGAGTGAAGATATAATGAAGCCATATTCCCCCAGGTGGTTCTTCCAGCAGAACAGGAGGATGGCTTTTCACTCCTTGTTTTCACCAAAACCAATACAGTCTGGCCACTGAGAGCCAGACTTCAGCTGATGTCACACCAGACGTAAAATAGCATAATATTACATTTGAAAGGACACAAAATTACCAAGTTGATTCGGAATTCCCATTTCTTAACTGCTGTCAAAATTCATCAGCTGAACAAAAACCAGAATATGATGAACAGTTGAATTTTCTGTATATATTACGATACATTAATTTCTGTGACATCATGAACATTTTGATCAGTAAAAGTGTATTGTTTGGATTTACACAGGACCAACTGTTACAGGAAAAATAAAGTCAGAATTCTCCACAGAAAAAGAATGGCCACTGCTGGCACCAATGTAAATTACTAAAGAAATATAGAAAAACACAGGTTGATACCTGAAATCTGTATTCCCCTCACAAAAATATCATATGATAGTAGGTAACTTTATTACACTAACACATTACTGGCTTTTTTCAGCAATTATCTACTGTAAATTCTCTAAGTCTCACTTTTAAATTTTAAGTGAAAATTAATTACCTCAAGGTCATCCAGAGAGCGAGTTATACTAAATCGCTTAGATCTTCCAAATGATCTTCGAGCAGAAGAACGTGGAGGAGGAGCCTGATTTAATCCCATTGAATGTCCAAATTTTGCACCCTAAACAAAAAAGAAAATATATATTAATTTACTTCTTTAATTTTAGTATATTGCTGATCATAGTGAGATCTGAATTTTAAGGATATGTAACAGGATCACAATTTCAAAACAAGTTGGTCATTTGCCATGCCTCTATAAAATCACATATTACAATTCATTGAAGTTAACTTTTTCAGTCTCAAGTCAATTATGTTAAACATTCAGCATTAATTTATTATATTAACATGAGGCATCAGTTAGGTTGCTAAAATGCACATATGATACATGTCAGTAATAAAAGCAAGACAATCCTGGCTCTTTCCTGTCTTAACTGGATACCATTCAACCACAAAATATTTGCATTTTCTAGAGGAAATTACCATCTCAGCAATTATCTCACCTAGATTCTCTTGGAATGTTTCTCCACATTTTTAAAAATCTTACTTTCACTACTCTTTTTTTTTGAAGCCTTGTTACTGCAAAGTCCAACTTTTAAATAACACAGCACAAAATTGCAGGAACTTTTGTTCTGAGGAAAGCAACTCCCTCACTTGGATATTCCATTACTAGAATTGGTGCAGTAATCAAATCTAATGGTTTTCTCTTGTCTCCATAATCATAATCTTTCTCCCTAAAAAGTCACCAGATGTTGGTTAAGCTGCTCAGCCATGTACATATCAAGTTTATTCTAAATGGCAAAGTGTAAGCTTGAACCTAAAATTAGGCACACAGTCAGTGACTGGTGCTAAGCAGATGTACATAAACTCACTACATTACAAAACCTTGTGATTATGTGCCTGAAATTTTGGATTTCTTTCACTGTAACATTCAATGTGGGAAAATTCCTCCCTGCCTACTGATGCTTTTTTTCTTTAGAAAATAAAAGCTCTTAAATCAGCAAATTCCCCTCTGTTTCATGTCAGTATCTTTCCTCATTATATTAAGCTTAAAAAATATATTTATTGTACTTTTATAACTGCTCATTTGGCAGATTTGTAATATTTATTAAATTTTCTATTTGTGTTCATTTCTTCCTTTGGGCAAGTTTCTGTGCTCTGAGTTCTGAAATATTTTGGTCTCCCTTTGATCACTCATTGGAAAGTCTATACACATCACATTAATCAAAAGAACAACCACAAATTTCACATCCTCAGAGCCTCGTGCCAACAACCACTCATACAAAGCAGAGAAGAGCAGCCAGAGCATTGTACAGCTCAGAGATGTCTGCCTGTTTGCTAATTCCCATGGAAACAACACCGTTCTATAGCAACTGGGCTCTGGACACCACCAGTGTTCTCAACAGATTCTGGCTACAAGCTCAAAGAACTGTCAGGAAAAACAGGAATCTGGATACAAGGTGTGCAGCGGGGTTCACCCCCTCAACAGGCTGAACTTCATTCAGCACTAAAAGTGGTCCATTTTTCTATGAAATCTCTTTCCCTCTCAAGTTTCAATTAACTAAGGGTTTGGTTTGGGTTTTTTTAAATTGGCTGAGAAGTAAACTGCCAAAGCAACCTGGAAATCTTGTAACTGGATATTAGCTTCCAAGGTTTTAAGAGACCATTTAAAAGTGCAGTATAAACAAGCTGAGATGTCTTTTGCTAAATGATCAAATAAATGTGGAGAGAAGAAAATTGCCCTCTGTAAATGTTGACAAGCAACATCCAGTGGAAAGGGGACAGTTCCTGTCTTTTTGAGCATCTTTTTGAGCAACTTTTAAAATCATCTGTTCATCCAGGCAGGTACTGCTGAGGTGGCTCACCCCTGCCTCACCAGCCTTTCTTTCCTGTGTGAATGGAAAGCTTTCACCTGCTGCAGAAATCTGTGCCACACAGTGAACTTCACCCCAACCTGGACTAAATTCAGCAGTATCCATTGCTGCTGCTGCACAGCTGATCAAAACATTAACCAAGGCTCCTGGATGAATCTTTCTGTTAGAATAACATGAATATACATGTACATCTACTCAATTTCACCACTAGTCAAGTATGACCACACTAGTTCTGTGATTTTTAATTTTTTTCATTTTTAATCCGAGAATTAGTGATAAAACTCTCAGACTACCAACAACTCAGCAAATCAATGGCATCATTTGTGAGAGTAAAATTGAAACTAATGAAACAGTTACATGGTATGGATGCTTAATGGTCTTTGATATGTTTCTTAAAAGTAGATGCATGCCTGAGAGAACTTCATCTTTCATTGAAAACAAAAGAGTGAAAGGGAAAAAAATGAAAAAACTTATCAGTAGCAAACATATCTACTCAGAATAATAAATACATTTTCACTTTTCATTCTGTTTCATCCCTAAAAAGGAATATAAATTGTCCAGCATTTATTTAAATAGTAGAGTCTTCCATATACGATTTTGGGAGATTAAGACAAGCACATAGAGAACATGCACTCAAAAAATTTTTGAAACAGTAACATTACAAATTGAAGGAATTGCCTAAAGACAAATCTAATTAGATTCCACTGAGGAGCAGATTCTAGATAAGATTAATTATCACCAGATGCCCCATTTTGGAAATTAATGCTGCTACCTATTTGTGGTCAGAAGCATAGCAAAGAGAAAGAGGGAGAATGGACAAAAACCACTTGTAAATTGTTTGGCATTAGAAAAAAGAAAGTAAATTAGTATCCAATCAAAGTTTTTATTTATGTTTTTTGACATTGTTATGCAAAACTAACTACTGAGCCCTGGGTGGAACAGTAAAAATAAGAAAAGATTAAGAAAAAAGAGACCCTGGAAATAAAACAATGCTTAAGCAATTATTGCAAAATATAAAAATGCACTGAGCTAATCATTTCCCCAACCCATCTGGATAACAATTGCAATTAAGAAAATATTCTCAACTGACAAAAATTTTCCTTGCTCTGAAAAATCAAATTAATCATCTAGGAAATAAAGGAGGGCATTACTAAAAAACCCAAAAAGACTGCAATTCACAAGTATTTAATTTCCTGGGACGTCTCCCTTTTCATCTTTTCTTGACTCTATTCCAGACATTCAGACTATGAAGGCAGACCTCATCCAAATCAATTTTAAAAAATAACTGTGCATACACACAAAAAAGGAAAGAACCACATATCTTAAGCAAACAGTACTATTTTGGCAAATGTTTTTCATGGGACTCTGAAGAGCTGGAAATAAAAGCATCCATGACTTGAACAGAAAAGAGCCATTGAAACTGGAATGTACAAATCAGCACAGCTAAAGAAATCCACAGTATTTGAGCACAGATATCGTTTGTCCAATGACTGATATTAATGTCATTTGTGCAGTCTGTTAGACTGTTAGAGGGCATTGTACTTCTAAAAGCCTTTACTACACTATTAAACAGATATTAAAAATCACTAAATTATCCACAAACATTTCAAAACAATACATGTATGACCAAAACAATGGCCAGGTTGGAGCAACCTGGTCCAGTGGAAGGTGTCCCCGGACATGGCAGAGGGCTTGGAATGAGATGATCTCAAGGTCCCTTCCAACCCAAACCATTCTCTGAAAAATATGCTGTTTCATTCTCTGAAAAATATGCTGTTTCATTCTCTGCTAGCTGCCCAGCTAAAACACTGAAATTTGCTGCATGAACATTAGGCTGTAGGGTTGTTTGGGTTTGGTTCTTTTAAATACAGATTTTTTTAAATACAGATTGCCTATAAGCCCAGGAACTGTTTATTATCCTACCTTAAAGACTCCCTTCCCAAAAGTATTGCTAAATCTATTAAAACTCTAGAAATATCTAAATAGTCAAGAAAACCTAAGAAATTCTATCAGTGAACAGAACTAGAAACTAAAGTTCACCTGACAATTTACTAAGTGCCTTCACCTTAGGAATTTTAGGAATCCAGAAGCCAACCAAAAAGCACAGAAATTTGTGAAAACAAGTTGATCAGTGAAAAGCATGTGCTACAGCAACACATCCTCTCCTATTTGCAATGCAGATACTTGCCACCCTGCTACTACTATCTATCATGGAGAAAGTATAAAAGAACATATCTCTAAAAGCCTTTTTCTTGTTATGATTTGGCAGATGGAGAGGAAAAACAACAAAGGATTAAAGGAATTAAAGTACTGATGCTCTAAAAAAATCCATTTCTTTTTCTACTCTTATAAAAAAATAAAAATTAGAATGGATTGAAATACCGATTAAATGTATAATCATAAGAGAAAAAGGACAATTAATGGGGTCTGTGTCCTTTATCTTTTTTCAATAAATTACTAGATCACCCTCTTTTTTTAGGCTAACAGGAAATGGCAAGTGCAAATTTAACAAGGAGAGCACTGAAAACAGGTCACCAGGGGAGAACTGATATAGCAGCATTCTGTGAACAAGTCCAAGTGGGAACAGTTTCTGTCTGAGAACAAGAATGGTGTACAAGAAAAGCACAAATGAGAAAGTGGAAAACGTTGTACTTCATGTATTAGCAAGGCAGAGGGAGTGAAGGACATGACTCATGTTAGACTGCAAACAGACAGACAAAAAGAACAAAAAGGTTCCAATATAAGATGATTTGCACAACTCTAATTATTTAACGATAGAATGAAAAAGGATGGGCTCTTAAAAGTATTTTTAACTGATATACAAGTTAGGCAGCAGTTCCATATAAGACTCTCGGCAGCTGTGGCAGCTTAAGGGTTTTCCATGTCCCTCTGACCACTCCTGCAAGCTCACAAACTGCAGGGGGCTGTGCCCTCACCGCCACTAACAGCAACAAGAGTTTACAAGATGAAATAATCCTGTTTCTAAGGCAGACCCACAGACAGTCATGCCAGCACAACTCATGACATTCACTGCCAACTCTGGCCTGAGCACAATAGGAACTCTTTTAAGCTGGAGCTACCAAAGAAATGCAATGTGAAACTATGACAGCCAATATGTGACTGTAACCTGGAGCCTGAGTGCACAGAAGAAAGTTGATGAAACCTGATCAATTATTCAGAACACAAAGAAACCAAACACCTTCAGAAAACATCTTCAATTAGCTTAAAGGAATTCCCAGCCACAGCATGAGCTCCTTCATATTCCAGAAAATGAGTATTAATATTGAGTATTATAACTTTTTAACAAGTTATCATAGGCAACAACCTGAAATTTCCATTTTGTGCTAAGTAGTCTTTGTGCCTCTCTACAGTTATTGTCTGTATTTATTACTAATAAATTTCCTCTCCTCTGGTACCAGTTCTAAAGCTGAAGGTGCAGGAAGGGGTTAGCAAGGAAGGAGACAGGCAGCTATTGGAGTACAAGAGATTAAGGAAGGGAGAAATTCTTGTTAAGAGTTCAGTCCTCCCTGACAACGAAAAAATACAGTGAGCTGGCAGCAGGAATCCAGAAAGGGGAGAAAAGGAGAAAGAAAAATTGTGAGGCTCTAGGGCAGCTTCCAGCAAATTTATAACTTTTCATGGAAAACACATTATAGTTTGTGATCTTGAGAGGAAACTAAAGGGATTGAATCTGATGGGACAGAGATTTTTGCCTGCTCTATGGAAGAACATGCAAGAAGGAAAGGTAAAATATAAGAAAAGAAGCTAATAAAAAAATGTTTTAAAAGCACGGACAAGCCTGATTATCTACATTTATAGAACTATACTTTCAAAACTGTTTCAAAACAAAAGTTAATCTCACAAGATTTGAGTGAAATAGTTTGAAAAGTTTAAATGTTTGATTTAAAAAAGCATAAGAAAGCAATTAAATGTGATGAACAAAGTTCTAGGAGCTCTAAGACAAAAACATGATTATTAACATGCACTAATTTTCATAGAAAATGTACTTCCTCCTGTTCAGGTGGAACAAGTACACTATCCTATGTCCTGGCCATTCAAGAGAATACAAAAGGACACAGCACATTCTAGAATGGTCAGACAGAACTGCTTGCCTCAATTTAAGAAGCCAAATTAATTAGGGAAATCAACATATTTTGGTACGTTCTATGTGTCACAGAACTTAATCATACTAACTATAAAGTCACCAAATTTTAATTTGTCCTATTTCCAGCTATTGAAGCTTTTAAAAACTCACACTGTTTTTAGGTTTGATTCTGTGACTTTGTATGGTGAAGTGCATAACAGTTTGGAACCCAGATACACTGACTACATAATTTGAAACTTCTGTGGATATTCAAAATTTGCCAAATTTAATCCTGGCTGTTAAAGCCCCTCAGCAGAAGGGTCGGTCTGGATTGGCAATTTGTCTTTAAAAAGAATGCAGGTATAAGACTTCAAAAAGAAAGTGCCTGATTTAGAGCTTTCTGAAAAGGGATAAGAAACAGGGATGCCACAGTAATGCCAAAAAAGCACACAGATAGTGAAATATAAAAAATAGTGAAAGGATCACAGTAAAAAAGCAACTGATGCAAACATTTTTCTGCATCCTCTCCTGCCTGATGGCCCCTCTGGAGCAGTGCAGGGCAGAGCAGACCCTGCCCCCCTTTGCCCCCCATCCCCTGCCAGCAGCACCTGCCCCCCACCCAAAACTGACAGTGAAACCCACAGGTCCTGGAAAAGGAGGGCCTGGGGGCCTAGAATAGGATAGATTGAAATATGGGATATGTTGGGAGAGAACTTCTCCTATTCTGAAAGAGATGAAGGAATCTGGGGGGAATGGGAGCAGCACTGGCTGTGATCCTGTCCCCAGACCTGTCACAGGAATCAGGGAGCCCTGGGGTACCTGTGCTGCCAGCACCTCCAGGAGCTGGGGACAAAACAGAATGAAGTGACACCCTTCAGGCTGCCCTGCACTTAAGCCATCATCACAGAGGGCCAGCACCTCACAAAACCCAATTAGATGACAGAGGGTTAATTAAAAAAGGTCTATCCTCATTCAAACTTTACAGTCAGCTTCTCTGCAGGCTGCAATTCTTGTAATTTTTTTGGTTTTTTTGGTTGGGGTACACCAGGATGTCAAAGAATTCAAATGCTATATTCACCAGTGCTGATCAACAGATTTGATGACTTTTAAAAATACTTCTTTACTGATCAGATAATAATGACACATTTCACTCCCTTCTAACCATTACATTGTATCATGGCATTTTAAATGGCCATGATACAATGAAGAATGTTGCAAAATTTCATATAAGATCTCTATGGACTCCAGGAAGACAAAGAAAATAGACTGTCCTGACATGAACATCCAAGTAAATGAAATTTAATGCTTGTCTCCTGCACTTAGGATATTAGGCATAAAACACTGACCCATCTACACTTCAGTACAATCCATTTTCAAGAAAAAAAAAAACAAAAACCACCAAGTATCTTTTGTAGGTTGGAAGCCTAGTGATCGGAAATTGCAGAGGAACAGAAAGATCTTACTACACACCATGGGAAAATGGGAACAAAAGTACAAAAAAGGACATAACAACTATTTTCAAATAATCTTGAACATTAGGTAGGCATTAGCTGGAAACATTAATTCAGTGTAGCCAAATAATCAGTAACAATCAAAACTCTGACCAGGAATCATCATAAAAGAAAAAAAAAAACAAAAAACCAACAAAAACACCAAGAAATAAGCCTTATGAATACATTGTTCACACATTTTTAAAACTGCTTATAATTCTGGTAAACCATCTCAAAAATAATATTACAGCAACCAAGTACATTACAATTATGAAAAAACTTTTGGACAGGATAAGACTAAGCTGATTTCTGACTGGAAAGTAAGTCATTGGTGATTGAGGTTTAAAAGAAAAATAATATCACTAAGAGAAAGTAGAGAGAAAGATTGTTGGTATTTCTCAGAGCAAATAATAGCAGGTATGAAATGGAACTACATAGAAAGTACCATTTTGTGTTGTTTACTTTCCACACTATTAAACTACAGAATATACAAATCAAGTGATATCAGGAATGCCAAAAGTAGAAGTTTATGTAAGTTTTAGCAATTTCATATTTATTTTTGTTAATTAAAGAACTTTATTCCATATGGCTCTATTTCTTGTCCAGTGAAAAACTGGTATTTTATAATTCCTTTTCTCCTCTAAATCTTTTCAACTGCAAGGAATTCAGATCTTTCTTAGTACAGACAATAACTTCATAATCTCCCATCTCACAGCTTTTATGACACAAATATTAAGCCATTTTTCATTATTTCAATTCATTCCATGCTAATTATTTTCTTCCATGCCATTTTATTTCCAGTACACCAATTTGAAATGAGGACATTTCACAAAAGTCATCATCACTCTCCAGACATTTACTGTCCAGATTTTATCTAATTTCTTTTTCAACGAAACACAGCCAGCATTATTTGGGGTTTTTATACACTTTGAAGATCCTAGAATTATTTTTAAAATCATTTTAGAAGATTACAATTCATATGAAAAGGCTGCATGGAATTACTAAATACTTAATTGCTTTTCATTTTCTCTAAGCAAAAATCAGAGGACCTGTTTCCTATAGATGCCTCTTTGCAGATTAATTCACATTAGCACATTCTCAGATCTAGCTTGGTGTTTGGGATTTTTCTTAAGTTCTCTTTAAGGTATACAGGTAAATCTCAAATCAGATCAAAGCCTGTAAGTCTAAAAGATAACATTAAATGGTACTGCATAAGAATAACAATCCAGCTGCCATTAATTCTGCTTTAAAAACAGATGTGGTGGAACAATTTAAGCTAGTAAGCAAACAGAATTCTAAAGGAATAGGAAAAAAACTTGTAATTATACAAAAAAAAAAACAAATATGGGAACCACAAAGCTTTGCCAACATTGTCTCTGCATCTAAAAAATCTGCTTTGCAGTTATTTCCCCATCCAGTTACCAACAGTAAAAAACTGCAATTCTTGGATCTGAAGCAAATTACAGATTTTCACCAGAAAAAAAAAAAAAAATCATTTTTAACTTGGACAGCATATCTTTTCCAGTAACACTTGCTTTGGAAACAAAGATAACCCTGAAGCAGTTACAGTTAAACTTCTGATCAAAACAGAGGAACAATAACAGTTGCCTACAAACTAGATCAGCAAGGAAAGATGCCTCAGTGAACCCCATAGTATTGCTTACCTATCTTCTCTCCTCTACATTTTTACAATATATTCAGGAGTTTAAATTATGAAGGTTACAAAGCATTTGATACATTTTATTGTTTAAAAAACATACACATTTGCAGTACTATTGTCCAGTGAGTCTCATAAAGTAAGATTTTCTATTTTGTCTTCCTCTAAGATCTACAAAGAGAATCCAACTAGTTTCACACTTTTCATTAGCACAAACAATGATGTGATCAAGACAGAAATAAAACAAGTGTGAAACAGTAAAGGATTTCTAAAAGCCAATGCCCAACAATTTAAAAAGTTTTTTAATTACATTTCAATGGATTTGTCATATTCACTTGGAATAAACCTAGGAACCAAATGCCAGTTATCAGGCTCAGGTTGTAAAACCTCTTTTGATCTTCAATGTTATACTCACTGCCACACTATTAAAACAGACGTTCTTTTTCTAAAAAGAGAATGGTGAGAGGTCAATGCCTAGGATTCTGTCCTTATGGAGAGAGAACTCAAAAACTAAACTGACTGTTATGAAGCTCTCCAGTGGAAAAGGGAGCATTTTCCCAGTAAAACTTAATTTAAAACAGTAATGGGTAGACATATTTTTGGCCAGGCACTAGCCTGAAAACAGAGTGAGGGTTGAAAAAAATCAAATGTATTTATATTAATTTAGTCTAGAGGGAAAGGAATGCTTCCCTGTTCAGCAATTTCTTAAGTCCCTTGCCAATTCTAACATCCCCTGATGTTTTCATATTGCTTATGGTGCTTTTCATTTGCGTCACCCAAAAATCATGCACTAGAGTGAGTAGGTAAGTGACTGGAACTTAGTGGGATGCTAAAGAAGGTGAAAAGAGCAATGCAACAGCAAAGGCAGGACAGTGCAACTGGAGTTACAAACAAAAAAGCAGGAATTATTCCATTCCCACTGGAATAACCAGGCTCCTCATGCTGGTCTCACAGACCTCAGGAGAGCAGACACCCCTACCCAGCATCAATCAGAGCAATTTAGAAGCTTCTTGTCACCAGAAATCTTCCCTGGTTATTCTCAGATTGAAAGGCTCCTTGCCTTCCATGATTTGCCTTTTCAGTAAATTTCAGCAGCATCATCAGACCTCTCCCTGCTTGTTTTCATCTAAGACCTACAGAAGACATGGACACCACCAAAAAAACTCTCATTAGGTGCTTCAATAGAAATCTGATCACGAGACACTTTTAAGAAACACCAGAAATGTGAAGTTCAGTACAGGGAACAATATGAGAGGTACACAGGGCCAGAGATATCTTCCAGTAAGTCTCAGTCAAATGAGTTGGACTAGAATCAAATTCTCCCTGATTTAGTTCTCCTCTTGCCAGGCACAGAAATCTTTTTAAAAAGTTTTAGAAAAAAACAAAATATACAGCAATCGTGAAAGTATGTGTTTAGTAATTTGGGGATAATTCATAATTACAACATTTTAAAGAAAACAAGAAACTTCTTGCTATCCACTAACAACAAAATTAGGCATTTTTAACTATTTTCTACGATTCACACTTATATTGAATTTTAAAATGCCTTCTAGCACCATAAAGAAAAAGAATATTTTAAAAGTGAGATTGTCAATTGTCACAAAATAAATCACAATTCTACTTTGTTAGCTGAAAACATCATAACTGAAGGGAAAACAAAGCTCAAAAAATGTGTTTATTTGCTTGTAACCTGAGATCTGAAATGGCATATTTATTCCTACTCACTTCCCAGGCTCAATTCTGAAAGTGCAATTTTAAATAGATATGTTCTCTAACACTTTCTCACATCTGCTCTTGCGTGCTGTGCAATTCACAAATGTTTTGTAAGTGCAGCCATAAAATCTGGAAGCAGTTTATGCCCATCTTACCCCCCACTAGCATTGTACAGTACTGTATATTTTTCAGAATTACATGCTGTGATCATCACTGTTTATCTGCACAGCTCTGCTAGAGCAGAATTGCAGCCAGGAGCTCACGTGTAATGAAAATTCCAAGGAAGACAGTGTTTAATATGGAAGTACAGAGTCCAAGAATCTTTAGCTTTGGTAGCCTTTTCTCCCTCTAGTGGCTTCTACATTCCCACTCATAGGATGTTTTATCTTCAGTATTGATGTAAAAAACAATTAAAAGCAATTTAAGCCCTGTTCTGCCAAATGAAGACTTAGACTCAGCCACTGGTGTGTAAAAAATATGAATGTAATCCTATTTGACCACTTTATACACTTTACTCCATGACTGGCATGAGTCTGAGCAAGCTGTGTAAAACAAATCCTTACCACTTAAAAAGGTCACAGCAAGCTGAGAACATGTAATTTTCTGGAACACAGGAGCTAACCCACTGAATAATGGTTTGGAATGGGCAGTTTTAGCTCATCCCTTCACACAAAGCAATAAGAAAGTCTGAATTTCTCTCTTATGAAAATGAACCAGGGCTCTGAGATGCAAATACAGATTTTCCCTATTTCTGCAGCACCTGAAGTACAGAGGTATGACCATCAGTAATGACATCCCCTGATTCTTTTCATGGAAGATTTGAGATGAGAACATTGCACAACTTCATCTCTGTAAATGACTCCAAATAATCTTTACGAATTTTTCTCATCAGTTTCAACAGCCTTCAATAATACTGAAAAATGAAATTAAAATGCAAAAGAGGGTTTGTAGCCTTAATGAAGAGATTAAATGCTAAAGCCATATAAGACACATTTTAAATGTGTCTTGCAAACAAAATTGTCATTAATCAAGAATGTATATTTTATTATCAGATGGACTTAAAAGGGAAGATTGAGATACTTAGTGTAGGTTTATGCTGATCTGAGTGATACAGTAGGTGAAATATTATTACTCTTTACCCACATATAGAGGATCTTTTATCTCAAAGTGTAAAATTTTCTATGAGATTTTAATTAGTATAATCTTGACTTCCATGAAATAAGTGTCTCTGAAAAATATCTAATCCATATTACTATCATGCAGTAATTATTACAACACTGCAGACACAAAATTATTATTACAGATACCCCGAAGGAATCTGAGCAGCATCCAAGGCAGCACCTGGGACCAACATCCACCATGCACCTGCACCAGGTGCTGCACATAAAGAGGACTTTTCCTTGGTCCATCAGCAAGGAGATCATGAAGCACACAGGCTTCAGGGCAGCAGACAGAATTTCACCTCAAGTGGTTTGGGTGGGCAATGTTTGCAAATTTACTGTTTCTGTTTGGCTTTTGAAATTGTGCATCATCTTGTATTTAAGAACACTTGAAATTTAATTTTATTGTGGGTCTGGAAAACATTGCTGCCTGTAGCAGTGTTCACCTGAACAATACACCAGTGTATAGCTATTATACATACTAGTTTATTTCTTTTTATTTTCAGCACAAAACATACAATAGAATGCACACGAAAGTTGCTTGCTTTACAGTGCAGGAAAAACAATAAAAAATAATTTCTCTTTCCATACCAAACCCAAAATGTTCTGAAGTTCTGCAACCTAATCCCCAAAAAGGTTTTGTTTCTAACAGTATGAAACAACTAATTAACCACTTGATCAGCAGTTGTATATTTTTAATCAGGTGAGAAAAAAAAACACATGTTTTCAAAATATATTTGGATAGCATGATGGACAGGTGAAACAATCACATAAATAATACACAAAACATTTACATACAGTCTTTTGTATGCTTTTTGTGTTGAAAATTTAAAAAAAAGAAAACAAACAAGTATATGTAATAGTTACACACTGGTGTATTGTTAAGGTGAACACCAACATAAGCATGGAATGACAAAGCCTCCTGAAGGCTAATTTGGAGTATAAGATTCTGTTTTTCCCTGGTGTCAGCAAACATTTCAGATACAAAACTTCCACTGACCCTTTCAGTATCAGAACAAGGGCCTCCACTTCACTACAATTCCAGTTATCAACAGCAGACTCCCCTGAGATTAGTTCCCTCAACAGCAAAATGTGTGTGTCACAAAGGGTTTGTAATCACACTGAATACTCTTCCCACACCTTTTTTTGTTTTTAAGTCTCCTCGTTTTGTCTAATAGTAGACAAAACAAGAAGAAACAGTAATTTGGAATAAAATTTGTATTACAGGCTTGCTGCCAGAATGTTACATTTGTGACCTACCACTATCAGTTTTTTAAGTCAGTTTTTAATGCTACTTGTATTGAGAGGTCTGCTGGAGTGAAGTTTTGTAATAAAACAGTCTTATACAGTTAAAAATGTATAATCCAGGTTTTTGACTAATGATTAGACTACATCTCTATAAAAATAGATGCCACTAAAATAACATTTTCAAGCCAGTCTTCTGCAAAAAGGACCTAGACTAAAGATGAAGAATGTTTCCATTCTTTTGCAGCTGAAGGTCAGAAGAAACTGAAGTTGCTAAAATGTCATGCCTTCTTTTCAATTCAGTGCCACTGAAACATTTGGAAACAATGAAGAGACAAGAAGAAAAGTGAGAAAGCCCTAACAGACAACACTCCCAGCAGAAGTACAATTCCAGAGCTGCACTCAATTAAAGAGGAATTTGCAAGGGTCTGCAGATGAGAGAGAAATGTATTATTTTCATTATCTGAAATTTTGTAAATTATATAATATACATTTGAATTTTAATATGCAAACATTCCTGTGTAAAAGTACCATAGGCTGATGGGTTTGGATGTGGGGGTTTGTGGCACTGTTAAGAACCAACCCCAGCATATTCTTACCTTTTTATCTTCTTTAGATTTCCTGATGCTGTGCGGAGGGCCAAATTTGTTCTGAATGCAGAACATCTTCTTGGACCATTCACTTTTGTGGGATTTTAGCTGCGGCTGACCAAAGCTGCCATCGACCCTGTATCTGTCAGCTGGAATCTTGCTCATGGGAGGGGGCAGGGTCCCACAGTTCACACTCGACCAGCCGTCCGTGGAGTCAGTGTACGACTCCTGGTCGCTGGCATTCCCGTGCTGCCACTCCTGTAAAACGTGCACAGGCAGCCACCTCTGAGTGCTCGTGCCAGCAGCGTTTTTCTTTGATGGGGGCACTGAATTTCGGGAGGAAACCAACGGAACTTCAATACGAGCAGAAGGGCTCAAGTGTTTGCTTACATTTTGGGACTTATCATTCTGAATTACTTCTAAAGGGATGTTTCCCTCTTGCTCATGACAGAATCCATTCCAATGGGAAGCAGGCTGATTTTGTCCCCTTCCTACCGGATTTTCCCATATGCTGCTAGGAATGTGTTTACTTGGATTGGTCCCTAAATCAACCACCAGAACTCTATTATTCTTTTCTTCTTGGTTGAAATTTCCAATTCCGCTATCACTGTTACTGCTCGTGCTATTATTCTGATGAGCATCTGCATCACCATCAAGGAAAGCCCTCGCACGCATTCCCTCGATCAGTTCCCCCATATCCCTGTACAGGACAGAAATAAACTGCAGGACAGGTAGAGATGATGTTGGAAACTCCAGACAGCCATTTGTATCTGGATCCGCAGTACATTCCAGTCCAAAGCGCCTTGCTATGCCCTGGTGAATTTTATGATGAAATAATTCAGGATCCACCATAAAAACATGGCAAGATGTCCTCAGGACCCCTTCATCCTCCTGAGCCAAGCTTGCATCATCATTTGTCTGCATTGTAACTAGTCCAAAGAATCTTCTATCATCTGGACAGACAGCACTGAATGCCAGTTTCTCTGCAGGATATTCTGCCACAACACCTGATTTGTCACTGCAGAGCTGGATACAGTCATGCATTATCTTCATCATCACCAGGGAATGGATTTTTTGCTCAGCCCGCAGACGTCTCATGCACCCACGAATGGCCTGCAAACTCTCAGTTTCCAAATTCGCAGTCGTTGAAGGAAGCTCGATGGAGCCTAAGTAACCTACAATCATGGCAACATTCAAAATGCTTGCATCTAATCCAAAGTCTTCTGCACTCTCCAGTCCAATTCTAAAAACTGAATCATCATTCAGAACTTTGGCCATCTCTTCCTTTGACAGTAGGTTTGGATTGCTTACAGTTTCATTGTCAGTTTCAAATTTCATAGCAGCAGAAACTGAAAATGATCTTTGCTTTGGCGCAGAATTATCTGAGTTACCAGCACAAAGAGCAGGATTCTCAAAGATCATGTTGAAAATGCCACCAGACTGCATTTCTTCAACAACTTTCTCTGCTCTGTTTATACCCAGAGCTTTAGAGTCAGGTTTGGGTTTCAACCACCCCTTTCCATCATAAAAACCAACCTCTTCATCACTAGAACATGAATCCATATGACTAATCCCTTCAGCAATGACCATATGCAAGACTCCAGAACATTTCCCTATAAGTTTCACTACATCTTCATGGGAGGCTTTTTTCACATTGATTTCATTAACCGCAAATATCTGATCTCCTGCTTTCAGTCCAACATAATCTGCAGGGCTTCCTTTCATCACACAGCTAAGAACACAAGGAGCTTGTCCAGAAAGGGTAAACCCATAACCTGCTCTTCCTCGAGCAACTTCCACACTCCTTATCCGTGGAGGAGCATGCATGTTGAGCCGACGTTTGACTGTTTCTCCTGGTCTGTACATTTTGGATTTTTTTTTCCTAAAATAGGAAAACTTTTATTTAGTCCAGTTTTTTGTCATGTTTCAAGAGTATCGCTCCATCTGATGAAGATCTAAAGAAAGAAAGAAAGGAGATTTTAATTCTGATCATATTTCAGGCTTTTTAGCACCCAGTATTCCCTTCACTATTGAGAAAAAATTGCCACTGAACTCTACAAAAAACTATTGCCAGAGAATTAACGAAACACTCAAAACAGTTTGAAAAGAACAGGTATCACAGCGTTAATTTCAGTGATGAGAAAGGAGTTGCAAATGCAAATAAAGTGGCTGTACAAAACGACAACATGACAGAATGGCAAAGAACAGGATCCAAGCCTTTTGATGTACAGTCAGTGATTTTTTCATAATAAGCATGTTATGTCTTCCTCAACTCCCCCACGTTGCCTACTATTCAGTTACCTTCTGGCTTAGTGCACCATTGTACTACCACTGCATTTTACAGCATGGAGAAAATCTTCATTTAAGCTCATACATCCTTTCCCAGCAAAATAAAAATGAGAGCTGATGCTCACCTACTCAGCTACACCTCACCCCCTTTACACTCAGTGTACAGAAACAGGCACCACATCATGCACCATGAATCATGTAAAAGAGATTCATTACCCCTAGAGTTGCCTCTATCTCTCCACTGATTATAAAGGCAGCTTAAAATAAGTTATCTCAGACTTCAACTTCCTTACATACATTTCACTTACATGTGCAATGACAAGTGGGCATTCAGTCATGCATCAGATTAGATATCCAAGATCAGATTTAGTGCTACATCCATAAATTAATCTACACAAAACTATTTGTCAGATAGCAAACACTGTAAAAAATGCATTTCAGACCATCATTCCAACATCCACGTGTTTTTGTTTAGCTGAAACATTCAAAAAAAGCAAAAAAAAAAAAAAAAAAGGAGTGAAAAAGACACATGCTGCCAGTATTAATCTAGTCATGACTTTACAATTAACATAAAACATCTTTGTATGAACAGCAAGAAGAATATTTCACTACATTTTGGTGTCAGCACTGAAGTCTGGATGTCTTGTTCTAAATATACTTGGGCAAATTCCATTGTTCTAGGGAAGAGTCCCCCACTAAGCAGGTTAAAATGCATGAAAATGACTAACACAAATAAAAAAAATGACAGCTTGGTCAACTTTTGAAACTATTCCCTTGTTGCACAATATGAACCCTCACTTCCATAGGTCTGGAGGACAACTGAAAGAAATAACCATGGGATTACAACTACATAAAATTGCAACAAACTCCATCTGAGCAAGTGAGACCTAATCTGACAATAAATACTATGAGTTTGTCCACAGGCTTATCCTTAACTCTGTCACAATGTAACATACTTAAAGTGAATGAGGTACTTGAAAGCAAGTATCTTGCATATATGGCAAAATGTAGGCAACATTTTAGATAAACACATTCACATAAAGGTATAAATAAATACGCACACAGAGACAACACATTTCTTTATCATATCTAAAGTGCTAAATTAGTGGTGTCCCACCCACTACTTGCATGGACAAAAAAATGACCAAGAATTGCTACTGACATTGCTTTCAGCTACAAAACTAACAGAAAAAAAAAAAAACCCACACTCAGAATGTGATTAAATCCACAGCACACTACTTTCACAGTATTTCTGCCCAGGTTAGATCAATTAGAAGACAATTACCTCAAAAGTTTTACCAATTAAAAACCAATTCAAAACTAAATATGATTTAGGATGATAGTCTTAACTACTTGTCTATACACAAGCTTCTTGATTACCAAATTTAAGAAACCACTGCTGTTTCTAGAATATTCTGCTAAATACTCAACTGAAGGATGTAATTCCCACAGGACCCTTCCAAACTCAAAACAGGAGAGATTTCAAGATAACAGAAGACATCCAGTTGGCTTTACTTTTTGGGGTTTAGTTTTGTTGGTTTGGGTTTTTTGAACAAAGGGACATCAGGTTTTTATGTCTCCATGGTGCAGCTGTGACTATTCAATGTAGTACGGGTTTTGCAAATTGCTTTAATATAGCAATTACCCAGCTTCATTAACAATACTTTTCCTATGATTTGAGGAAAAAAAAACAAAAAAATCTTGGCTTTCAGAAGTAGTGAAACTTTACACTTAACCTTTAAATGGAAATCATAACATAAGAAGTGCTTTGCAAACCTCTAACCAAATTTACATTGCTGTAAGAAAGCCCCATCAATTTCCATCCAGTCTCATATCTTAAATGTACTTTGTCCCTTTCCTGATGGGGCTAAACTTGAGAATCAAGAGGTCAGTGTGCATTCAGCTATCTCTAATTAAGTCTAGTACTTTTTGAAAATAATCATTAAATATTTCAAGATATAGTTCTCAAAAAAAAATAGAACAAATGCTCAACAGTAAATAAAAACCTTATATCAATGATCATAAATATATACATGTTCTAATTTGCCTTATAATGAATATTTCTGTTCTCAGTTGTCTGGAGAATAACCTAATGTGACCCCTGAGTGTTCTCTGAAATGTGCTGTTAACCTGGTCACCAAAAGCCCAATAGTATCTGGCACCTAAAACTGTGCTACTAGCTTGCAAGAGGGAAGGAAACAATTAAGAGAGTATGAGATTATAAAGAATCTCCTTTTAAAAATATAATAAAAAGCAGTTCCTACTAAAAAACTTTAGTTTTAATACTGTAATGTTGAAGTAGCTGATAAGAAAAACAGATTTTTTACAGCTATCTCTCTAATCTATAAAAAAATTCTAATATCTTGAATCTCACTATAAAAAACATCCAATGTAAATGCAGTTAGGTTGCTCTTAAGAAGCAAACCCCAATGCTTTCTTACCTCACAATTCTGCATTTGCTAAGAGAAGTTTTTCTTTTAACTCTGTTCACAAGTCAATTTACCTACTTGCCTTCCTAACTTATTACCTTTACACATCAAGCATTTATTGTAGATTATAACCTCTGATAATGAAATTCATTCACAAACCTCACCATTATAAAATCAAAACAACAGGCTGCTAACGTGTTACTTTCCTCTAATAAAGATGTTAGAGAGGTGTGAAGACTTTCAGCATTTGCATTTGTGAAATTTTGTAGGTGTAAAGTTAGGAACTAATTCAACATTAAAGGAGTTTTGCTATTAATGTGTCTATACACTAAAAAATCCAAAACAAAAGAATACCAATCAAAGAAAAACTGTATTCCTTCACTAGACCACTTCTTCACTCCCTCAGTACCTGAATAAGACTGTGCAATTTTTATGCTAATTACACCCAGGACAAACAACAGCTCATTACATTTATCTAGGAAACTTCAAGAAAAAGGACAAATGTATATCTTCTGCAAGAACCCTTGGCATCCAAGCATGCAATAATGACATGACAGGCAAATAGAAAATAGTGTTTCTCATAAGCAGAGATTGATTGATTGTCAAACTGTTAACAAACTAGTTCAAAACTAAATTATCAAGTTATCTAACTGCAAACTTTTCTCCTGATTTCTTTGCAGACTTGAAACCTGGAACTGAAGAGATATGGCACAGAAGTGGTATAAAGTTCCACAGTTCCAAAGTAATCATGTCTGAATATCCTTTTCCTGTAATAAATTACAAAACATGCAGCATATCCAGTGAAACAAAAACACCAATTCACTTGCAGTGATATGAAGCTTCAGAGCTGCAAAATATTCCACAGAACATTTCAGGCAAAAACAGTAATACATACACATTAAGAGTTGTTCTAGTATGTAAAATAACATAATTTGTCCATACACATCAGCTTTGACACAGAACTGCAAAACAAAACAAAACGCTCAAGTTTTCTGCCAGCATACATTCTTGTCTACCATTTGAATCTAACATTTGTGGGGTATAAACCACCAAAAATACCAGTTACAGTTGAATTGTAGTGTATCCCACAAACACTGCATTTCTGCATGGAAGGTTTTTACACATACAGGCTAGCTTTTCATGTCATTTTCAAACACTCTGCTCCAAAGAAAATAACACGTATTTGCTTACTTTCAAGGGAGAGAGTGGTTTGTTTCCTGCTTCTGCTCTTGTTATCTCATAGCAACAAAAAGAACAGAAACAGGCAGCACACTCCTGTAGTTTATGTTAAACTGTAACTGAACAGTTACAGAGGGCAGCGGAGAGCCCGTGAAGGTCGGGAGTACATGACTGACCATCACTACCTCCCAAAAAGCCTCTGGAAATGAGCTGGTAGTCAGCACTACAGGAGCCAGGTTAATGTGCGGAGACACTGTCAGGCCTAATTTTGGTTTTTAACAGAGGGACTGAAAGAGAATAAAGTATGCAAAGTGGAAGTGCACAGGGGAGAGAGACTGTTCCTTCATTCCTCACACAGGTCTTGAAGTAATGCAAAAGACTCTTCTGCATGGATGCCAGTTGTTGGGGCAGAACTGATGCCAAGTCCCTACAAAGCTCAAATGAAGCTACAACATTTGAATTCCACTAACTATTCAAATGTGGTACGTGTTTATAGACAAGTTACACAAGAAATGTAACAGCACAACTTGTAGAAGACAACTACCAGTTGTTTGAGAACTTGGGCAAGACAATGTCTTAAAAATAAAAAAAAAAATCTCATCAGCATTTCACAATTGGCAAGACAGACCATTCTGCTTCCTTTAGGGGTACCTAGTGTGATCATTCAAAAAATGCTGACTGTAACTAATAACAGCAGGCTAAAAAGTAGTTGTTAATAAAAACTCTTTGCCCACTGAAGACAATGTACAAAGTGTAAGGAACACAAACAGGACATTTGCTGTTTTGTCTGACAAGATGCATGAGTAAGGATAAAGTTTTCTAAAGCTATTGTACAGACAGTCATGCGCCTGCGATTCAGACTAATTTATTTGCTGTATTTAAGAAGGTAGAAAGGTTTTGTTGGCAGTTAGGCATTTCCCCCCCCCTTCTTTTCTTGCAAATTCGTTCCAGAGCTGTTGGGACGCCGCGCAGAGGGGCGGCCCTTGGGGCAGCAGCAGCGACACCCAGGCGGGATGGGCTGAGGGCCAGCCGGGAGGGCTCGGGGCGCTCCGCCGGGGCAGCAGGAGCGGCACGGCGGGCTCACTGCAGCTCTGCACACCCGCTCTCACAGCCCCGCTCCCGGCGCTGCCCTCGGCGGCAGCGGGGACATCCCTCGGGGACATCCCGCGGGCACCGGGGGTGACCCGAGGGGCGGCGAAGAGGAGGGGCGGGCGGCGGGTCCGCGGCTGGAGCGGAGCCCCGCGGGGTTATCCATTAACTGCCCGGCTCCCGGGGCAGCCGCTTCCC
>VZTB01005283.1:1269815-1282844 GCA_013397245.1 Thryothorus ludovicianus | reverse complement strand
TTTAAAAATAAAATATTAACTAAAAAATTCTAAATATTATTTCTGTACGTTGTCAATTAAAAAAAAGTATTAAAAAATTCTAAAAATTTTATTCTCATTTTTATTATTCTTCTTTTAATTCTATTAATAAATTTTCTTTATACCTTTCAAATTTAAGCCTACTTTACTCTTCATTAAAAAATTTCAAATTAACAAACCAAAACCCACCACATTGTCCCATATAGTGTAAGGCTATGACTACCTTAAACTAAAAAAGAAATCTCCACAAAAAATGCTCAACCTATTTTTTCAAGTAGATGTTCAGTAAAAGAAACAGCAGCAAAAAGAAACTATGGGTAGGTGGGGAATTTTCAACTTCTTGTCAAGAAGTATTGGAAAGTTGTGTTATACATGAAACTTGTAATATTTGTCTAGAGCTTTGCTGTGTTCACTGTCTAGGCAAAAACAGGGCTAGAACACAGGTAATCTGCAAGGATGGGAATAAAGCCTCTTGTTAAAGAGATGTTGATTTAAAATTGAACTTCTAAATGTAACTACTGAAAGTGAAAATTTATAATAGAAAAAAAAATCCAACCCCCAGAAAACACCATTTCCTTTAAAGCAGTTAAGACAATGTTTGTGGTCTCATCTGGAATGCTGTATATCATTCTGGTCACTCACCTTTAAAAGGGATGAATTCAAAAGAGCAAAATTAGCAGAACAGTCATCAAAATCCTACCTTATAAAAGAATATTATCCATCAGAAGAAGGGCTGCATGGGGCATGACCTCTGGCTGTCAATAATAAATGCTACATAAAGCAGCAAAATCAGTGTTGATATAAGAAGAAATTGGTATAAATTAATCAGGAATAATCCTAGAAGCAATCTTAAAAGCTGCATTTACCTGTTTGTAATGCAGCTCTTCATATAGTTCTGGGGACAAAACACCGAATTCATTTTAAGGTAGAGATCCACACATTTACAAAAGGGATTATATGACATGGATCCTTGTGGTAGCAGGCAAGGAATAACATTTTCTCCATTCTTGTGTTCCTACAGATCTGGAGCTGTAACAACATGGAAGGAGAGGGGCCACCTACTCTACAGTACAAGGTTCAGCTGTGCTGCCATTGTTATTGCTCATTAAATGGATTTAATTGCTATATGATTCAAGTAGATAGTAACTGTAAATACTATTAATTCCTGTGGAGTCAGGGGAGATTTTCATTATAGCTCACTGTAAACAGGTTAAAGTGTCAGGAAGCACTGAACATGTGCCTGAATCTGTGACAGACCTACATTTGAGATGTGTAAAACGATCTTTGCAGAATCAGAAAAGAAACTTGGCATTTTTCCAGTCATGCAATCGCTGTAGTAAAGGTGAGGTGAGGGACAGTTACTTTAGTTTATATTTCAGCTGCCACCATTTTCTCCAAGTTCAGTCTTCTACTACATTTTCCTTATCCTGTTATCATTAATTAAACTCTGTAGGAATGGGCCACATTTAGATATTTAATGATTATTAATCTTCATACCTGGAGGATCTTTTAAGAAATAATTCCACATATTATTAATTTGCTTGGTGAGTATAACCTTTATCCTGTTCAGCAAGCATAATTAGAGATTAATTTGTTGTGTCAGGGCTTTAAAATATTTTAGCTCACCTTTACATAGGCAACAACACATTAAATTATATAGGAGAATGCAAACACTTTCAAAGACAAACTTTCAAGAGGGGGCATTATTCAATAGCGAGAATGGAAAATGGCCTGAGTTCCTTGTACTAATTCTTTAGTTTCTGCACTGGAATCCAACCTTTGCTCCTGATTATACAGTAAAACAGGCAGAAATATATGTTTTTTTAAGGAGAACACAAAAGGAAAAGGCATACAGGAAATTCTGCCGGCCAATTTTCGACTTTAATGAAAGGTTATTTTAAATGTCACGTTTCATGGAGGAGCCAGCCGCGAGCGGGTGCTCCATCTCAGCTGCCTGGGTGCAATCCTCCGTGCCTGCGGCTCCCTCGTGTGGTGCATCCCTGTCCGCCTGGGCATCAGCACAGCGGATCTTTACCCTGCAGTCTGGGACTGGAACCTCTCACTGTGGTTATCCCAGTACCCTTGGCTGTCCCAAAGCATACTATCTGCCCAGCGATAAGGAGTTAAGTTTCTTCTTTTTCTTTATTTCAGTTGATAGACATTATATATATGTATATACACACAGTACAATACTTTTCTTTTGTGATAGAGAATAAATGAAAGTTTTCGTTGCTGGTAAGTCAACAGATTCCAGTTAATAATGAAAAAAAATTAAACGTTTAATATCAAAAGCAACTTCAAGTATCTTCTATACATTTTAGTATTCATTATATAGTAAGGTGGTTTGGGGGACTTTCTTTTTATATCAAAAAATGTATTTGAATAGACTATTTTTACCCTCATACTTTAGAGCACTACTCGTATCAGGCATGGAGTTTAAAATTATGTATCTCATGGTCCCAACTAGCTCTCACAAGAACCATAGGTCACTTATACAATCAGGCATATGTTTCAAAACAGGGTTTAATCATCAGCAAAGTCAAGGTGCAATAACCATGTTTAGAAATGCACAGTTTCATTCTCCTAAGACAGATTAAGCTGCAGTCCTTGATGTGAAGCAATATGCAACCACTGTTTGCAAAACAGTACCTGATTTAGGCATAAATAGTACTTCAGTTCCCCAAGCTATTTATCCCTTAACCTTTCTGTATAAAAATAATTCAACTTAGGCATATATTGCACTAATTTTATCATACTGAATAGCTCTCACCCTGCATTATGTTTTCTTTGCTGAACTAGGATTACACTAGGGTTTGAATTTCCATGGAAAACCCGGGAATAGGGCAACAGACACACATATGGTGTGCAATAAATGGTTATCTGTAATAGCAATAGTAATCTCAGAGGCATTCACAAAGGAAACTACACATTAGACTTGGAGATCATTTTCTCCAGTAGATTCATCATTCTCTCCTGTAACTGTAAGCTCTGAACTTGGATGATGTTCTGCTGATCCAGGATCCTGCGCACTTCTCTACAGGTTTCTTCCATAGCTCTACTCAACTTCTTTTGTTCTTCCAACATGGCTTCCATTAATTTTAGCTTCTTCTTTTGGAAACTGCAGTTTTGCATTTTTCTTTTCTTAACTGGTCTTTCTTCAGCTCTGAAATGTGAATATTTGTTAGAAATTAAACTCATATTTATAAAAAGAGAGAACCCAAAATTCGATAGCATATTCTTGGCCAAGCTACAGCCTAGTTCGTATTTTTAAACCCCTGTGTTCTCCAATAAATTCCCTCTCAAGTTTGTGCCAAAACATAAGTATTTAATATATTTTTGCATAGTGTTACAGATTGTGAAAAAAAAAAAAAGGGTTTACATCTCATTGTTTCTAATAAGAATTTAAGAATTTTCCCTGCAGAATACCAGGCTTTTTTTTTTTTTTAACACATTGAATTTATGCACTGTACTGAGAGAGACATTTGGCTTATCTGAAAAAAATTTGAAACTCCAGTTGTAAAGCTGCAATAACCATTCCAATCCAGAGAAAGTGCTGCATGGTTACATACGGTGGTATCTTACAGCTTGTTTTTTAAAGCATTGCATCAGTAAGGCTGGTCCCACTCTTATTTTATATTCCACCACAAAACACTATAAACAACAAAAAAGACAGAAAAATACCTGGGGGTGCTGTTTGAGAGTGGCTGAACACGAGCCAGGTGAGCCCAGGTGGCCAAGGAGGCCAATGGCACCTGGCCTGGATCAGAAATAGTGTGGCCAGCAGGACCTGGGCAGTGACTGTCACCCTGTACTCAGCACTGGTGAGGCCTCACCTCCAATCCTGTGTCCATTTTTGGGCTCCTCACAACAAGAAAAACATTGAGGGGCTGGAGTGTGTCCAGAGAAGGGCACTGGACATCCTCATCTGAAATATGCAGAGCTGCCATGTGGAATTTGGGGACTATTTGAAGAATTTCCTCTATGCTTTATCATGTTGGGTTTCAGTTTTGGAAGAGAGATAAACATGGCACTAAAGACAGTGCTCTCAAGGTGTAAGGGTCACATGGCTGTTCTAACCTGGGGTGACAGAGCAGCTCAGTCAAAACCAGCCCACATGGCATACAAGTGAGAACACACACACACATCTGTGCCCCTTAACCCGCAGCCTAAGAAGGTATCATGCTAAAACGTGAAAGAGGAAGAGATGTGTACTACACATCTGAGAAACCTCCAGTTAGAGTTGGATAACTCCTTTCCTAACTTAGAGACCATGTCTTCAGTTACACTTTTTGTAACTCCAGACTGGAGTCCCCAACATCAAAGATATCTGATGATGTGTCTTGAAGTCCCTTGGCACAAACAGCACTCTCAGTCGTGTTCTGCCAAATGCAGTATCCTTTCTAGGTGAAATGCAATAATGAGATAGTACAGTTGTGACTAGTATGCCATGTCAACATGCTGCAGATTTTAAGACATTCTTGAATAAGGATAACTTGAACTCTTGAGAAATGTGTTTTTACTAATGTGAAGAAGGGTACTGGGGGTGAGGTCACTCAGCTGTGGCAGATTTGTATCATAATTTGATTCATGTTCTTATCCCACTTGACAGGCTTTGTGCAGCAGCAACTGTGACATTCAGATCTGTCAGCAGGAGAGATAAACAATCCTTAGCACCTGAAAGGCTTAATGTGAATATAAGAAAAAGACACAAGCCCCTTGACATTTAAGAGTGCAGTGACCCAAAAAGGGTGAGATACTTCTGCTTTGGAAGGTGTACAATAAACTCATCTTTGCCGTTTCTATATAGCACATTTGGGGCATCAAATAAATGTGAATAAAATAAATACATGCTGCTCTGCTCAAACTGAGGGTCAAGCTTACTGCTGATCCCTGAAAGTACCAGTCTCAAAACCTTGTGAGAATGGGTCTTGGCTAACACTAAATTCTGTTTGTCTCCCTTAACTCTAAGGGCCAGAATTACCTCAAATGTGGTTCTCAAAGAGGTCAAGCAAGTGGAAAAGACCTACAGCAGTCTTGGGACAACACTGAATCTGTTACTCCAAGGTTCCCATCACCCAGTCACATTCACAAAGAATACGTGCTTTCTGGTAGGCACAGCAAGAAACTTTCTGCAATGGTGATATTATTTTAGCCAAAAATCACCTTTTGAATTTAAATTTGTTTTCCCAGAGGGTTTAAATGTTGGAACTTGATGAATCTCTATGCCCTCCCCCTTACAGTGTTAAAACGTAGCTGTGGTAAGACCTCTTGTCTTGAAACCAGTGCGAACTCACTCCACAAGAGGGCTTGTGTGTTGCCAACATAAGCACGGGTGAGAATGGCCCTTAATGAGGAATGATAGAGAAAATCTGAGGCTTGTCAATGGTACTGAGATGCACTGAGTATTTTGTGTCTTTCTTGGTAACAGTAGCCACCATTTGAGCTTTAATTTCGACTGAGACAACAAAAACAACAAAAAAAAGCATTAAAAATGAGATGGAGTGATTTAGATTGAAAGATCTAAAAATAAGCCTTATTTTTAAGAGAAAATCTTTGAAGTGTTTTCCTAGAGTCTGTAAAGAATTTTACCTGTTTTTCAGTTAAATCCATCAAAGAACTGTAAGACATGAAACCATACATCCCAGACAGTAAGTGCCTTGCACAGCTCCAGAGAGAAAAGAACAGCAAATTTTTACTTTGTCAGCAGTATCTGCAGTCTGCTAATAAGTAAAAAAGTACTCACTGAAGAGTGCTAGCTCAGAGCTGTGTTTCAGCACAGAGAAGTGGCCCCAAAAGCAATGGCACAAGGGTTCTTCAAGGTCTCCTAAGTACTCTCCACATTTGTTTACAATAACAAACACAACTTGGTAATTAGCCTTCATTGAAAAGAAATACTTATTTCAGAAATTTTCAGAAAGCCCTAGCTTTGGTGATGGTCCCAAACTATTTTTCTCTCTACTCACTGATAATGAAAGGGTTCTGTGGTCACTTATAAGTTCACAGTAAGGCATTGGCACTTAAAATCCTCTCCTCTTGCAGAAAAGCTGCTGAAAGGGAGCTCTTGAGAAGGGCCCTACAAAAGAGGGCTCTAAAGAATCTCATTTACAAGCAAAGAGCACTTGCAACATGAAGCAATGTAAAATATCCAGTGATGCCCATCCAGTGATGAGTTATTTGAATACTCAAGTGTTTCCTCAGATACTGAGCCATATTTCTTGAGAAGTTGTCAGTGTCCTGGGCAGCATGTCAGAGACCTCTCTCTGTCGATAATTTTTTATAACAAATTCAAGAGGGAATCAGGGATAGGAATATGGGTTCAGCACTGAGTAACCCAAGCAGCATCAATATCCTCAAACAGTTCCAGCCAGGAGCATGTCTGCTTTGCCAGTGTGTATTTGCACAAGAATAAGCAACGACTGATGATTGCTGTAGCATCAATCAGTTCCTGCTCCCCACGTTGCAGTCCTGTGCAGCCAACACCTCTGTGACAACAGGGGTGCAGCAGATCCTGACAGCATCCACAAGCTGCTGAAGAATCACCTGCCTCTTTGCCAAGCCTAGTCTCTGAAGGTAGATTTTGAGGAAAATCTCTGGAAAGAGGGGTCTAGGGAAGTGAGGACCTAAAATAAAATCTGCTGGTACTCTCTTCTGCTGGGTTTCCATTGCCTAGACAGAGATCCCACAAGAGACTGGCACCAGTACTCCTCTGACCACGTGCTGGTACTGGGACCATATTCCAAACAGAACCTCACACAGCTATTTCCCTGCTATGCTCTAAAACAGACAGGCAGGGTTCCAAGGAAGCAAGCCAAGGGAAAGAAATTGTTCCATCTCACCTAGGAGACTGAGCAGAAACGACTGTGTGCAATGGACATGAGGGAGAACAAAGCAAAACCTCCAGATACAATCAGGCAACACATTAGGCAAGTCTCAAATGCATTTGCTGTCTGCTTACCTAATACCAATTTAATTCATTGTTCAATTAAAAGTTCCTTGATTGATTGCTTACACTTATCCAATACAGCTTGTTTCAGGGACGTGTGTGAATAATTAATGAAGCAGGAGTTGAATACAAAGAGTTGTCTGTTTATCAAAATGTATTATCTTCACAAAACCCTAATAACAATTCCTCATTTCTGACTACATCAGTACCATCAGTTCTTGGAATTTAAGGCTTTTAACACCTAAAAGCTGTTTCTCACTGGTTTGGGGTTTTTTAGCTACATACAAATCCAAGCAGACCTCCATAATACATGTCTTTATTTAAAAAAAAAATTAAGAATGGTCTGGATATAAACAATATTAAAATTAGGGATGATATAGAGATCTTCAGAGCATAAGGACTGAGGATGAGGCAACCTGGATCTTTTGGTAAACTAGGTTCATTCAATCATTCAAATGCATTCAGGAATTAATGAGACTCATCCTTGAAGTAAAGCACAGAAAAGAACCACAAAAATGGCTTGGAGCCTGGGCAAAGCACCTTGCTAGGATAACAAGCCTGCATAATGAGTTAAGATGCACCACATAATGCACATAGCCTAAAGCTCAAACTTCTTTGGAGATTATGCCCATTCAGATTTAAATAGCTGTAGCATAATTTTAGAAATAGTAAAGTCTTTGCCAAAGATGTTGTTTCCCAAATTAGCATCATCAACCAGTTTTAATGCACTTCTTTTACTCTATATCTTGGCTAATTCATGTTACCAATTCTTACTTTTTCTTCTTGTATAAACCTTCTGTACCAAATTAATTATTCTACATTTAAAAATTAAAAAATACTAAAGACAGTACAGTCATTGTACACAACCACCTTGTCAGAAATCAAAAAGTACTGAAAGGTTCTCAAATATACTGAAAAGAAAGATAAGTGGAAATAACACCTGAAACTTTCATTCACTAAATTCACATAAGAAACACGAGACTGGTTTAAAAAAAGCTTGGCTTATCACTAGAAAGAAGGGAAGAGTGAATTCTTCATCTTCCGAATTTATCAGGTCTAGACAGGCATTTAGTATTTCCCAGAGCCAAATCAGAGAAACAAAGAAGTGGAGCAACAGAGTCAGGGGCACCTGAGAGCAGAAGTGCCCTGCAGAGGCAAGGATTTCACAGAACCCTCTCCAAAACATATCTGGGCTCCACACCAGAATGACCAAATTCAAATGGTATCTAACAAGAAGTCAGACTACACAACACAGTGGTTTTATTATAGTCTTTTAATCTATGAAAGTAACTCTTTCACTCCCATTTTCAGTACAATAGAAATGGCAGAACATGTGAAGTCTGAACTGCATTCACAGCCTTTATAATTATGTTCTGTCATTATTTTACTATGAAAACAAAGACCATAAATTAATCCTCAGGGTGAAAAAATACTGTTTTCAATTAGATAAAAAGTCATTCTTATAGTGGTGTCAGGAATTTCGGTTTTAAAAGTTTAAGCTACAAGACTCCACTACATTGCATTCTATTTTATGACTATAATAGAATAATTCTGTTGTTGTCAGATGTTTTGTTCTGTATAACAGTACAAAAGAGCAGTGTTAGAACAATACTAAGCAAATAGCAGGCACCCCTTAAAGGGATTCCAAATGTTTTCCTCATCTACACACTTGAAACAAAAATTAAAGTTAATTTCATCTCACATTAATTGTATTATCACTAAGAAGCAAAATTTAGGTTGTGCAAGAAGGTCCCAAACTCAAAGTTTTTCAAGCAGAATGCAAAGAAAATCAGTTTCAACTATTTTTATCTTGACAATATGTATGTCCTGATTGAAGTATAAAACTTGACATTTTTTGCTATCATGAAAGCTAAACATTCAGTTGAATTTTTGTAAGCTGTAATTTATATAGCCTCCTGCTATGTTCAAAGATACCATGGAAAACACAAAGCTGACACTCTAAAGCTGTGTTGGAGAGTTTAAAGGAATAACAGGAGTTTTCAAAAGTTTATAAGTTATTTAGAAAGAGCTACTATTTAAAAGTCTTTTCCCTATCAATTTTTGCCATAACATTAGGACTTCTATTACTGAAGAAAAAAATCTCATCATGTAAGTAGTAAAATACACAGCTGCAAAACACATCTGTATTTTACATATAGACATGAGTCTGGATTTTTCAAAATGTGTTTCAAAGTAGCTGTTTTGCATAGCCATAAAGTAGAAAAATAGGGAAATTGAGGATATAAAACGTTTTTTATATTTCAATTCCCAGAATTGTCTTTAGTTCCTTATTTGAATCTATTGGATCAATTTTCTACTTGTTCAGAGGCAAGGGCATTGATAAAATAGCCAAGATGTACACAAATATTTTATGCTAATTCTTTTCTCTCTTGTTGGCTATTTCAAAGTGTTTTTCAAATACAGGATGAGACACTAATTGCTTAAGCTGAAAATTGCTTCCTCAGTTCATAATTTTCCATTAGTAACTCTAAAAGAATTAACTTCCTTGTCTAACCATGGCAGCTCTAAGTGATTTTAACCCATGTGGCATCATTAGCAAGCACTGCATTTTCTTCTGGCCAAGAAAGGGTTCCCTACTCTGCTCTCATTCATCAGCCTAAATTAAACAGGTCAAAGCTGGACAAGCTTTTCAAACCCCCTATGACTATTGCAATAACACTATTTCTCCTTCCAGACACATGCCCCATTATCACAAGAGGTTTCTAATTTTTAATCCAGTCACAATGCTCACCTGTAATATTACACTGACCTCTCATGTGGTATCTACTGCTCAACTTCTTTTTTTTAGAACAGAGAAACTGTATTTTAACTTGTGACTCTGTTACTACCTAGCTGTTAAATTATATGCACAATATTCTGTTGCACAAAATTTTTTTGTAGCAGAGACTGTGAGAGGTGGCTGAATTCCAAAGTTATGGAGGTCCCAGAATCCAGAGAACTGCCCTGCCCTTCCCTCCAGCTCCCAGACCCTCCTGAGCCATCCAGCACAGCCCCTGCCAGCAGGCAACAGCAGCATTGCAAGGGCTGGGTGGCATTACCTGCCCCAGCTGAAAGCCAGCCTGTGCCACTAGGGGCTAGGTTTAAATGAGGTGCACTTTCTAAATTTAGCCAAGTAAAGGTAAAATACTTTTTTCTAGAACAGGTTAGGTTATTTCCTTGGATAAAGTTAAAAAAAAATAAGCCAGTGAACCTGAAGCTGGCTTAAATGCATCATAACCTAAATTTTCCAGAGCTTTTAATTTAGTGACTGATTTAACACCACTTTAGCTGTAAATGAGAGCATCTACATGAGAGTGGGGGGTCCACGTGCAAGCTGTGGGCACAACAGATGTGGGTTTGGGACTGATTAACTTGGTCTCTGTGAGGGCTGTCTATGTTCTGTAGTGAAACCTGGTGTGGTGACCTCTGTCCTCTCTTATGGTACAAAATCTGTGTTGCCCTGGAGTTGTCCCTAAGCTGAAAAAACTTAACGTCCAGCATTTTTAAAAAGCCTGATGTTATCAAGTAGTCGGGTGAATCAACTGCACAACGTTTGTGGAAATGTGACCTTCTGATTAAATATTAAATAATGTTATTGTAAATTCAATTGGGAATAAAGTTATTGCATCTGAAATTCACTGTGGAGTTTGCAAATCCTGAAGTCAAGTGAGTTTGTGTATCAGGAATATCAACGACTTACAATGAACTAGGATGAAAAAAATACTGTTGCTTATGAACAAAAAGGTTGCTATAGTTCAAAAGTTAAGCACCCTAATAAATACTTGTTGCCAAAAAATAAGAAGTTTTTAAAAATAATCAGCTATTCAAGAACTATTTGCTTGAATGATTGAATTAATTTACCTTAGTTATTCATACAAGAATCTGGAAACAATAATTCAAACTTGCTCGGTTGGTTCTTCTTCCAGCTCAACATCTTTACAGTTGTATGACTGACAGGTAATTTTACTGTTACAGTTAAAGCCTCACAGACTTATGATAAAGATCTCTAACATCAACTTTTTTTCTGCCAGAAAACTGTAATCAACTTTTATTTCACACCACTCTGGATGAAAAATGAGACCAGTAAAGTCTAAAATTTGTATCAAGAGTACAACCCTGCCTTTTGTTAAAATGCTGCCTTCCAGGGAACTCCAATCATATCCAAAAAAAAAAAAGAATCATGTTATCACGTTTGCATCTCAAACTGGCATTTACTTTGAAAAAAATTACATTCTCGGTTGTATTTAAAATGCTGCAATGTACTTTCAAATCTGCATGAGCAGCTTTTCAGTGTCCACAGAAATATTTATTTTGCATCTTTTCACCATTTGAATAGTAACTGAAGCCAGAGAAATTTCATACTCATATCAAAAGCAAAACTAGAGCAAGCCAAAAATCATCTAAGCAGTATGTTCTATCTCTGATTGCACGGCGGGGCTCTCTCGAACATGCCTGTACTCCTTTTATGAACACTCTCCCTGATGTGAGCCGTGACACGCCTGCTGAGCTTTGGCAATAATATACAACTTTTTGCCCAGCTCTCCTACTCCCTTCCAGTCTTTCATAAAGGAATAAAGAAAATGCCCTAATTCAGCAAAGTGATTGAGATTGGGGAACAGATCTCATTTGTGATTTGCAGAAAAAATACAAGAGCCGTTAGAGAAAAATGTGTGAGGGTGTTCCCTTTACACAGCAAATTCAGTTAATTCTGCAAAATACTAAAAAGAGGGGAAAATAGATGCTACCTTAGCTTGTAAGAAAGCAAGCTTGATGAGCTCTCTGAATGTTCATCTTCAAAGCATTCTTCCCTTCCTTCATATGTGAACTGGTTATATGGCAAATACAGAGGTGTAGACTTAGCTGATGGAGACTGCGAGGCCTCTGTCTGTGATGTAGAAGGGCCTGGTTGCTGATTTTCATGCATTTTCACATCGCTGTGGTCTGTCACTTTGGATAAGATCCTATCAATGGTTTTGTAGTAAGGCCAGTCAGGTGCCACAGTTTCACTGTCAGTCATGCATTTTAATTTCCTGTAAGAAAAGGCACACAACATCAAAGCCTGTTTTCCTACAAAAAGTACTTTTCATAAAGATCTATCTCAAAACATTTGTTCTGCTCACATTTAGGAGTCAAACTGAATGCTTTTAATGAGAATAAAATTAGACACTTTTCTTCTCTTTTCCTAGGTTTGACCTGTTATAAAATATTGCATGTAAACCCCAAATGAAATTCAATACAAATAAAGAACATTACAACTTCTAATGGAAACAGGACTGTGTTGGTGGTTGAATAATTTTCTTCCCCTTAAAGAATACCCAATTGACCAATATGACAGCACTCCCTTACAACTGGACTAGGCAACACACTATGGCCTTTTCTAAACTGAGGGCAGCCCTGCACTTCCATGCCTTGAAGAATGACTATTTATTTTCTATAATGAGTACAAGAGGCTATAAATATAGTGTATATGCTTTTTCTAATATTGCCTAAAAGCCCTGAAATGCCTTGGTAAATATCCTTGTAACAACCATGAGATACAAATGTCTGTTCATTTGTTACAGAACAAAGAGAAGGGCAGGCAAAGGTACAGAGCTTCATTAATTTATAAAAAAATAAAAAACCAAAAAGACCAAAAACTCCCACTAAAACAGTTAATAATACATTAGAAAAAGCATCCATGAAAACATTACATTACAGTGGACTATCAACCATGACCTTGTCTTCCACATGTATCTTATTATGAGATTTATTATTTAGTCCTCCATTGCTATCCCAGTAGTTACCCTTTGTTATTTTATTTTTTTTTTACTGAGAAATATAAAACTGAGGTATATAGATATAGTATATATCTCGAAGAAATTCAAGAGCCCAACTAGAGTCCCTAACTCTTCATTTGCCTCTCCCAGTTTGGATCTTGTAACTCTAAATCAAAATGCAGGAAGAGAATACAACAGGAAAGGCAAGACCAATGACAAATGCCCAATTTTCATAAACTAGATTTCATTCAAATTAACAAAAAGCTGAACCAAATCTGATTCTCACAGCTAGAGGTTTGCATTTGGAGGAAA